>NDGM011242667.1:1478-16616 GCA_002564305.1 Octomys mimax
CTGCCCCCTGGTGGGCTGAGCTGACCACACACACACACACACACACACACACACATACACACAAATAAAATTTTTTTTAAAAAAAATTGAGATAAATTCACATAATGCAATGTTTAGCATTTAGTCATTTTAAGGTGAAGCTGACCTGGCACCCAATGCACTTTTCTGCTCTTTCTGTGATCACAGAGGGGTCACAGGGCCCTGCCTGCCTAGCTCCCTCCCCTAATGTGCAGCATGGATCCGGGCTCTGTCCTGTTGCTTGTGGATCGCTCCATGCCCTGATCTTCACACCCCAACACCTGTCCTTGATTTTATCTTTCTCACGAATCTCAGTGACTTTTGTCCCCTCCTAATGAGATGTCCCAACTCCCTCCACTCTGCTCCTCCCATCTCTGGCCCAGGTGTGTTGAGTCTGGCTGGTGTCTGGGCAGTCCTGGTCCCTGCAGCATCCTGTGTCCCTGTATCCCCTGTGGATGTTCACTAGGGAAGGCTAGGACAGTCTGCAGGGTCCTGACCACATCTACATGACCAGAAAATTTCTGATAGCTGCACTGGGTGCAGGTCAGGGTCTCTGGCTGTGGAGACGAACTGCCGTTCCAGGGCACAAGTGTGTTGCCCTTGAGCTCACTGTTGCCCCTGAAGAGATATGTGCAGGGTGGTGTCACTCTTGGAAGGGCTGCTGACCACCTGTGGCCTGAGCCTAGGCCCTGTGGCTACAGGCTTCCATCATGGCAGGCACCCTGCCCAGCACGGTCCTGGAGGGCAGACCTGGGTCCCGGGCCTGGAGGGGC
This sequence comes from Octomys mimax, assembly GCA_002564305.1. Taxonomy (NCBI): domain Eukaryota; kingdom Metazoa; phylum Chordata; class Mammalia; order Rodentia; family Octodontidae; genus Octomys; species Octomys mimax. The sequence goes on from NDGM011242667.1 coordinate 2,270, forward strand.
ACACGGGAGCCCCGTGCATCTGCAGAGGAACTGCGTGAGCTGCTGCTCCCCACCGCCCTGGAGATGCACAAGGTGGGCATGGGGGATAAAGAGGGCCTGCCAACCCAGCCCTGTTCTTGCTGCAGCCACGCCCCTGGTGCAGCCCCCTCTTGGCTGTGTTCTCCCACTATAAAGCAGGGATTTTGTCCTAGGTTGAGTTTTGCACAATCCTCCCCATCTTGCTAACATCCCACACATGCATGCAGTTAATACTTTAAGTAGATTTGCTTTTATCCTCATTTGAGTGTATGAGTATACGTGCATAGCCAAGCATGTAGAGATATGTATATGCACACACATATACAGAGGTCAGGCCCTACCAGGGTGTGTGTGCATAACTGCCCCTCCCTACCACAAGTCCTGTATCTGCAGAAGCAGCCATTCACACATGGAATGTATGCCCTGAAACTGCGTTATTCTAAGCACTGGAAGACTTTCAGGTCCTTATTCCCTAAAAGTACAGCACAGCACAACTGACACCATGTGCACACAGACTGGGAGTTTCCCAGACATGACCAGAGCAGACAAATGCGAGTGTGTATATGGACCTGAGGAGGGCAGGTGGCATCCCAGGGCCTTTACACCTACTCCCTGCCTCCCCTCACCTACCGCATGAGCCAACTCCCCATGACCCATGCTGGTTTGCTCTGTGGGAAGACAATAGAAGACCCTTACCGGGAACTTTCCACAGTCTGCTGTCTGGGGGCACAGGAAGGGACTCAAGAGCCACCCGTCCTTGCATGTATGATGCAAGTAGAGGCCCGGTCTGGTGGAGGGAAGACATGCAGGACACTGGGGAGCTTGGCCCAGGGACTCCAGTTCTCTGGGAGCCTGGGCCAAGGTCAGAGCTGCAGGGATCCTCCTCTGCTCCCAGGTGATGTTGCACAGAGACCGCACACGGCATGATTTTGGTTTCAGCGTGTCCGATGGCCTCCTGGAAAGGGGTGTCTACGTGCACACTGTGCGTCCTGGTGGGCCGGCCCAGCATGGGGGCCTGCGGCCCTTTGACCGGGTCCTGCAGGTAAACAGAATTTGGGTACACAGCTATTCATCTGTGAAAGTCATGGTGGGGGCACGGTGGGCACAGCTGTGATCTCAGTGCTCAGGAGGCTGTCAGGGGGACCTCAAGCTTGAGCCCAGCCTGAGCAACTCAGCAAGATGCTGACTCGAGAAAAAGGGGATGGAGATGTAGCTCAGTGTGGAGCCAAGAGTTCAGCTTCCAGGAAGAAAAGCAGGTGCTCGGGGGTGGGAAGATGAGGCCTGGCTATAAGCCTGCACAGACGCCTCACATGTGTAACTTAACCTGAGCCAGGCAGAACAATACCTGAGTTCCACCCTGCTGTGCTACATACAGGTCAACCATGTCCGCACACGGGACTTTGACTGCTGCCTGGCAGTGCCGCTCCTGGCTGAGGCGGGTGATGTCTTGGAGCTAGTGATCAGCAGAAACCCGCTAGCACCGGGCAGCCAGGCACCGAAGACACCTGGTCCCCAAAGCCCCCGGATGCTCTAAAGGCAGGGAGATCTTGACATTGGGGTGCTGGGGACCTCTGTGGGACTGTCAGAAGATAAGAGAACCCCACTGTGCGTCTGTCAAGCTGGCAGACCCCGTCTGTTCTCCGGTCCCGTGACAGACAAGGTGCCTGGGGTGAGGTCCCTGCCTCAGCTGGAGTGACATCTGGAGCCCTCCCACAGGCTGAGACAAGGCTCAGCCAGGAAGAGAGGTCCCTGGAGAAGCTGTGTAGGGAGCAGCCAGGAACCTCCAGGGAGAGAGCTCCCAGTAACAGCTGAGCAAGCCAGCGCTGGACATCAGTGCAGTTGGAGGCCAGCCGAGATGTGGTCCACATGGGATCAGGGTCAGCTTCCTGATGGATCCACTGCATCAGAGACCCTGCACCCAACTCAGGGCTGGGCTTCCTGCTCTGGGCCCAAAGGAGGGCACTGGAAGTCAGTGTGTGACTCTCTCTGAATCTGGAACTTGAGAGGGATTTTTGTCCCAGGGTGACTTGGCACCAGGCTGTGGGTGCCCCCTCCGGTCTGTGTCACCCTTTGTGTGGGCAGGAGCCTCTGGGGACAAAAGATAGGGAGGTTCTGGTGAGTCATCTGCCCCCTGGAGGAGGACTGGGAAATGGCGAAGACTCAGTACTTATTGGTGAATGTGCAGCTTTTCCAGGTCCAGTGCAGAGAAAGCAGCTAAGAACAGGCAAAAGGAGCCCTTTTTATTTTGAGATGAGCATGGGGTGGGGCTGCTATGGGACAGCTCAGCCTTACCTGGTTCTGTGAGAGTCTCAGGAAGGCAGGGGCCCATACCATCTTCACCACCCAACCCAGGAGCCCAGAACTCATTTCCTCTGCGGGGATGGGTGGGGTCATAGGTTCAGTCCCTGACCGAGTGACCCCCTAGTCACATTCTATGCTGGACAGTTGAAGCAGAAGTCTCTAAATAGTTATTTGCTTCCAGTCACAGCCAGGACCCTGCTCTGTCCCCCCAACTTCTAACCTGATTTCCAAGTGCACCTGAGGGTTCTTCACACCTGCAGCCAGCTTGCCCAGGGCTTAGCTGGACACCCACACCAGGGGACAGGGAATTGCAAGGGGCACTGAGCAAAAAGCCAGAAGCCCCCTTGAGGGCTGGGATGTCAGCTTGGGCAGGTGGCTCAGCTTCCTGAGGGATAAGGGGGACATGCTCTCAGGGCTGGTGGCAGCGTAGGGACACTGCTGGGATGCTGCCTTAGGCTCAGGGCAAGGGAGGATGTGTCCCTCACTGGCTGCCCCATGGTCCTCCAGACACATGCAACTGGCTTCCAGTGGGTAGGGCTTCTGCTGAGGCCAGTGGCCTTTCCTCCTCGTATGCAATTCCCTGCTTCTCTGGGCCATCCTGGTCACTCCCTGCCCTCCCCAGCATCCTGCCTGCTATGCACTTGGGCACTGCCATGCACTTGGGCACTGCTGTGGCCCATCCCATCCCAAAGCTGTATTTTTCTGTGACTGGGATTAGAGCAGATCCCTTGTAAAGTATTTTTGTACTCAGTTTAGGGCTCTGGGAAGCACAGCTCACCTGGCTCAGGCCATCTGGGGGTTATGTGCTAACCGTGGGGCAGTGCTGTTGAGTGACTTTTTAAAATAAAATTATTCAGTGCACCTGGATAGGCAACTGCTTTCTCAATAACCACTGGTGGGAGAGGGCCAGTTTCTGTGTGGATCCTGCAGCATCTTACTTGCTTTTTAACTCCTTCACCCACTTGAAGCTTGCCACTCATGCCTTCAACAGCCTTCGTGCCAGCACAGGACAGTGAGCCAGGAGCACGACATAAGGAATTCCTGCAGGAGTCAAGCACATGAAAACAACAAAATAGGGAGCTGGTGTGGTGGTGCATGCCTGTGACCGCTGTTACACAGTACATATGATACAGGGATGATCCATGGAACTCCAGATAATATAAGGGAAATACAATCCCCAACATGCTAAATGGTGAAAATGCCAAGTTCATGTTTTCTAAAGTACATTCCACGAACAACTGAGGTTAAGAGTAGGACGAATTTATTGAATGAAAATTTCTGCCTGACAGAGACAGAAAGGTTCCCAGGGGGGTGGCCCCAGTGATACCCACTTCTCAAGGCTATATTATAGAGCAAAGCCACAAGGTGAGGTGGGTTCAAAGTGGGACAAAACTGTAGTCAACTAATAAGATTACAAGTACAGTCACTGGGCCAGCCAGAAGGCTCAGCAGATCAAAGCACCTGCTTAGGCAGACGCAGGGGCTGGGGTGAGAGTAGGGGGTTTGATATCCCGCCTACCATGCTGGCCCTGCCCCCAGGGCACACTGAGACAGCAAATGAGACTGGACATGGTGGTGTGTGCCTGTAATCCCAGCGCTTGGAGGGCTAAAAAACAGGAGGATCACTATGAGTTAATGATCTGTGTAGTGAGACCCTACAGATCCTATACTAAATACATTAAAAAAAAAAAAAAAAAAAGTACTGTGGCTTAGGTAACACTGAACCAATGAGAAGTCACAAAGTGGGTGTGAGGTGGGGCAAAACTGTGGTGAACCAACAACCTCACAACTTTAGTCACTTAGGTTATAGATTAAATGGTGATCTAAGCAAGTCACGTAGCTAGCATACAACAAAGGAACTCACTTTCCCGGAAGGGGGGAGTTCAGGCGGTTTATGGTCCCCCAAGGTGATTGATGCCTATTTAGAGTATCGCTGCTGTTCATCCCTAGGGGAAGTATGTGGGTGTAGTCCTTCCTCTTTTTCTTGAAGCCTGACGTTCAGTGAATGTGCCTCTGGCCACAATTGTCTTCTGTCCTGAGGGCCCAACCCTGTCTAATGGCCTGTACATATTTACAATTTAATGGTCTATAATATTTACAATTTAATGGTCTATAATACCAGCATTCAGAAGGCTGAGACAAAAGAATCTCAGGTTTAAGGCCACCCTGGGCAACATAGAGCCTATTTCAAAGTAAAATAAAAAGGACTGGAGTGTCATCTAGTGGTACAGTGTGTGCCTAGGTTATGCAAGGCCCAGCCAGGGTGCAATGCCCAGTAGTGTGTGTGTGCGGGGGGAAGCCAGTAGGGAACAGAGGGCCTGTGGTGAAGGTGACAAAGTGGCATGTGCAATGAGAACTGAGGGAAGGAGCTGCGCAGAGCCTTGGAGGAAGTTTCCCACATAGCACACGCCCCTCAGTGTTGTAACCCAAAAATCAAAAACGGACTCAACTTAAAAATACAAAAGCGCTTTATTTAGCTGATCTCAGCGATGGCACGTACTTTCGTCTCCAAGGAGGTGCGTGCCCAGGTAGGGAGAGACAGGGGCTTATAAAGCTGAAAACTGCAAGAGGGAGAGGTTTTGTGATCGAAGCATGAGAGAAATGCAGCACAGGGGTCAGCGTCTACTTATAAGAAACAGACTACAATTTTTAACATATGGTTACACTTCCAGGAATAAATAATGAAAAATAATTAACTTTATGGTGTGGTGTTGATCACAGAATGTCACAGAGAAATATCGAGATAATTTTGGAAACGGGGAGTCATCCTTAGAACAGTTTTTACCTTAGGAAATGGGGTTGATCACAGGAGACATTGTATAGATTGCTCTTAGCAATTTTGACTCAGAACAAAGGAATAGTTTAAACACTAACAAACCGTGTTCAGAGGTCAGTCAGAGGCTCGAGCTACAAAGATGGAGTCTAAGTTGTCAGCTTATACCACACAGTGCTCATTAATAAAGTTACAGTGGTAACATACAATGTTAAACATTTGAATCAATTGTACAGGTTATACCACTCGGTAGGCGTGAGTGTGGTAGGTTCCAGGAGTAGGGGTGCTCCAAGGACATAAAGGGCAGGGAATCAAGGGTAGGTGAGGGGCACAGTGGGGCTGCCTTGTCTCCAGAGCGAAGTGGGTTCTGGGGAATTGTGGTTCCAAGGTGGGAATGAGCAGCCCTTCTTGGCAAGGATGTAATCAGCAGGTAGTGAGGAGCCATTCTGTGTGCCTGGCAGGACACGAATGGGCCTCCACAGCCTACAGATTGAGCTGTCACTGTGCCAGCACCAAGCAAGAGCAGTAAGGGCACCCCAGGGAAGAGCCAGAATGTGCCCAGCCATGCTGTCAAGACACATGGGGGCCTGATAGTGGTCTCTGTGAGGTTCTGGGAAGGAGGCATGACCCAGCAACCCTGGCTCTGTACACACAAGAGGCTACCCCAAGCCCCAGGAAGGTGACCCTGCAGGTAAGGTGCACTCATGTCACCTCCCACCACCACTCTAATTCCCAAGGCTGCCTTCAGTGATGATGGTGATGGGTCACTCCAGATGGGGAAACTAAGGCTCGGGAGACTGATGCCAGGGCCCCCAGTGGCATAGGGCTGGGCACACAGGCAGAGCCAGCAGAGCAGACTCAGCGCCCATGGGCCACAGAACTTCTTTCCTCCATGAGCTCCACTGACACTTGAAGTCTGCATTACTCCAACCTGCCACCTGGAGTGGCAGGTCGCCACTCATACAGGTGCACTAAAAAGGCGTCCGTGCAAGATGTCAGTCCATCTTAAGAGGCAGACGGTGCATTCAGACTCAGGTCCAATTTTCAGGATATCCCATAAGGTTCAGATAAAACCCCTATCTGAAGCCCTCTGGGTAAGGGACACTCAGCCTGAAATTTCTCTTGCTGAGGACCCTCAGGTTGGGCAGAAAGTCTACCTGCCTGCCTATCTACTTCTGTCTGTTTATCTGCCTATAATTTTTTATTTTTTTGAGACAGGATCTCATGTATTTGAGGCTGGTTTCAAATATAGTGATCCTCCTGGCTCAGCCTCCTGAGTGCTGGGATTACGGGCACGCACCACCACGCCCAGTTTAGAGAGCTCTTTATAAACTGTGAAGCACTTGCCAAACAGAAGAGACAGCACCCGCCCCCCACCAGCTAAAACACACCCCAGGGGCTGGGGAGATGGCTCAGTAGAGTAAGTGCTTTCCTGGCAAGTGCAAGGGTCTGAGTTTAATCCCCGGTTCCGCAAAATAAAAATAAAAATAAAATAAAATAAAACACACCTCATATGTATGGAATTTTAAAAAGGAAATGTTTATTGTCATGTTATAAGGTGATTACAAACTCCTCTAAAAAAAGCAAAGATGAATTTAAAATATCAATATACATATTTATCTAAAAAGCAAAAGGGGGAAAACCCCCACACACCACAGGGATTCGGATCATAAAACATTTACACATAGAAGCCTGTATACTGTGGGACTGAATTACATACCCAGATCTTGTCCCAATGCAGTCTTTTGTTGGTTGATTTTCTTTTTTTTACAAAAGTTTAAAATATTTTAAAAATATTTTGATGCTTTACAAAATTCCCGATAAGCCAGACATGTTTCTGGAAGGAGGCGAAGCCCACGTCTCCATTTCTCTTGTGCTGAATACAGCATCACAGTTGTCAGGGACTGGAAAGAATCACCCGGTAGAAAACCAGAGCTCCTGCTTTACTTTGAAGCCAAAAATATAACAGGTGCCCCACTCCCACACACTTGCCAGTGTGGTGACTCCACCGGCGCTGAGGGCCCTCACTGTGGGCATCTTCCTCACTGCCCAGAGGTATTTAGGGCACAAGGTGGATATGGGAATGAGGGCCAGTGGGGCCCAGGCCACCCTTGGGTCCTCTCCTGGCCCATGGCTGGGTCTTGGGGAGACGGGGGTACTTTGCCCTTGGACTGGCTGCCCCCAGCACCTCATTGAGAGAGCAGTACTGAGGCCATGGGCACCATGGTGAAACCAGGCCAGCAGGAGCTCGCCTAGCACCTTTCATCAGCTGGCCTGGGCCTCAGTCTCCTTTCATGCCAACAGGGCTCTCAGGGCCTAGCTCGCAGAGGGTTGGGAGGAAGAAGGACGGTGGCCTGGAAAGTCCAGGGCACCATCTTGTGGAGGTACTCCCACCCCTCCCCCATCTTACTGTCCCTTGCTTACTTATGGGGCCCTCCGGGTTACCCTGGGTTGCTCCCTGGCTGAGGCTCATCCTGATCCATAGTTTTTCCTATCCAGACCTGGCAGAGCAGTGGGGACCCTCCTTATTCTTGGAGCCATGGCTCTCACCAGCAGTGGCATTGCCATGGGGACAGAAATAGGTGACACTGTACATGAACTGGCAGGGCAGGAACGAGGCCAGAGGAAGACAGGTGTCTGGTGGGGCCTGGGCACTCAGCCTGCACGTCTTTGGTCTAGGATTTGGTCTGAGAACCATGCAGAAAGGTCTTCTTCCAGCTATCTGTCTCCAACCCACACACGCAAACTCCCTGTGGGGCTGGAGCAAGAGGAAAGCTCGATGACCACAGAAGCCCAGGCCGCCAGCCGTCGCCTGCCTTCTTTTGCTGACAGTGGTTAATAAATTCCATAAGATAAGATGACAGGTCACAATGCCATGTGGTAAAACCAGGAGGAAACAAAGAGTCCAATAAATCACATACACAGTGACCACCAACACAGGAAATGGGGACACAGGATGTTCGAAGGCTGTGAAAAGTTGGGTGGTGTTTGGCAGAGTTTACAGCTTTGGAAGCAGAAATACACACACATCACAGATGAGAGGTCCAGTGCTGCCCCTAGGGAGGGGTGCTGAAGATGTCCCAACTCCTGAATCATGGGGAGGAGGGGGGCTTCCAGAATTCTGAGAGCCCTGCTCTGCATGCTGAAGCCTGCTTGCTTCCCACTCCATGGACTGCTACTGCCTCTGTACTGGTCCTACTTTCTGCTCTGGGCTTTCCAGGTCGGGCTGTCTGTGCTGGGTGGCATCGAGGTGCTGCACTTCTACTGGTTCTGGGGTGCCAGATCCCTGGCTCCCTGCTCTACACATCTCCCACCTCCTTCCTTGACCCTCACACAGCAAATGTCTGACAGCAGTGACTGCCAGGTTGGCTTAAGGACCAGGACACTGGGGCGGCCAGGTCAGGGCTAAAGGTGAAGAACCAAGGATGCACTGATTGTGACGAAGGCCCTGCCTTGAATGCCATTCCTGCCAAACTTACTGGGAGCTGGGTGGTGTCAGGAGTCTCCTAGCCCTGAGAACAAAGACAAGAAGGTGACCCAGGCAGAGGGTACTTGTGCAGTTGGACCACACCATACTTGGGGATGGCCTGAGACCGGCAAGGACCCACCTGGTGGACCCTAGCTGTTCTTGGACTGGTTCTCAGCCTAGGGATCTGCTTGGGATAGCCAGGAAGCCTGGTGAAACCCAGCCTGAGCCCTGTCCCCTGCTATCCACCCAGGTCCCTAACTACTCTGTGTCCACCTGACTCTGATGGTCCTGCTGACCTTCCAAACTCAATTGCAAAATTAAAGGTGGAGTTTGGCCCTTCTACCATGCTCAGCTTTGCCTTCTCTGAGCTCTGGTCAGCCCCTCTGGTCAGGGGGTTGATGGCTGTCTTGGCATCACTCTTCTTGGCACAGTGCCCTCATGGTCCCCTCTGACCACCTGGACTGGCTTGGAGGCTGCACCTGCGTGGTGTCTGCGTCTTAGGAAAACCCTGCCCTGCAGGCTTGGGGTGGAGCTCTGTGCCAGCTCTGCAAGCACCAGAATTGCTTTTGAAAACGAGATCTTGCTGGCAAGAAGGTCCACTCATGTGGTAGAGTGTATGACAATCTCAAAGTGTATATAATTTCATGAAAAAAATACAAAGAAAAATTTACCAAGTTCCCATAAAATACATCTAATCCTGTATGAAAGCTCGGCTTCTCCCCAGGGACTTCTGCCCGTGAGTTTTCTTTTTGTACAAAATATTCCCAAATCAAAATAAAACACACGCACACACAATACACACACGCACACACACGTGGAGTAACGTTTTCTGTGACAATTACAAAAAAAAAAAAAATCCTAGTGCAAATATAAAGCTCTGTAAACCTGGTCCTATGAGATCTAATGTTAGTAAACAGCAGGGTGGTGTCGGGGTCACATCATGGTCTCCACCACGATGTGCGTGGGCTGCATGAGTGCCCCATTGGCGGTTGGGTGTGCAGTGAAGGGTATGGCCCCCTCACGCTCTACAGCCCAGCGGTTGGGCTCCCTCGGGGCCAGCAGGTACTTCAGCCTCTGTGGGGGATAAAGAGGGGCCAGTGAGGCCAGAGGAGGGGACCTTGCTGCCCTCTCCCCAACCTCATGGTACACTGCCTGGCACCTGGCACTGCCACCTTCCTGGAACTCCTTTTTGTCTTTTTCGCAAGGATACATGAACCAAAGTGATCCCACGATCCCAAGAGGCCCCAACTCAGGACCAGCTTTTCCTTAGCCAGGCCCCTGCCATTTCAGCCATTTGCAGCCCAACTCCTGTGGCTGTGAGTCTGCTGTCTCTAGCCTTCCCAAGGAGAAGCCCCAAACAACTGCACTGGCTGCTCTCTGTGGGTGGATAATCCAGGTGGGTGCACACGTGCACCTCCCATGCTACCCATCAGGGAGCTGCTTGTCATTTGTCTGGTACATGTGGGGACCTGGGTGTCACCATAGCCCCACCAAAGGAGAAAAGCACTGGAGTGTGGGTGGTGTTTCCTTTAGAAACACTCCTCTGGACACATGTAGGCTGGGTAGTCCAGGCCAGACAATCAGCTATGGCTGGAATCTGCCAGGAAGCTGATTTGGAGACTCAGCCACCGGAGCTAGGGGAGCTGTACACCCAGGAAGTGGCCAAGGGCACTCTTGGGAACAGCTGGTAGAGACCCCCACTTCTGTCTGATGCCAATGTGTACCCACAAACCTCTTGAAGGAGCAGTATTCACAGTTAAGCTTCAAAAGTATAAGCATGTGGGATGGTCATCCAGACCTCTAAAGACCCTGCCCCACAAGAACTGCTGTCTGTGCAGGAAGGAATACAGGGCAGGCTCTAGCCCTCAGTGCCACGACACCTGACAGGGCCATTGGGGTCTGGCCCTGTAGCCTTCAAACACACAACAGGCCCAGGCCTGAGGGACAGGCCTAACTTCAAGTGCCACTGCTATTTCCTCTCCTCTCTGTCCCTGTTCCCACCATGGCTCCTCAAGCCATTAGCAAACTGCCCATCCATGTCCACTGTTCATGGAGAACAGCACCTCAGCACAGATTTTTAAGAGAGCCATATGCAAGCAGCCCAGACCCACTGGGCCAGGTGTTGGAATCTGGAGCACAGAGCAGGCCCAAGCCTAGGGAGGCCAAGGAGCTTCTGGGAAGGGTCTTGGGCTCCCTCACTGGAGGAGTCTGAGAGGAAGAGATAGGGATGGGTTGGGACCTGGCTGCCCACGGGAGGAGGGGGAATGGAGGTGGCTTCTGTTGGCCAGGTTATCGTGGGTACCATACTTGGCTGCAACAGGCCTGAGGCCCTCCTGAGGAAGAGCCCAGCTGCTAGCTTGGTACTTGAAGCTATCATTACTTTAGTGTCCTTCTCCCTCTCCTGGGCAGGTCCCAGAGGCCATAGCCCTATGCAGAATGTGCCACCCTGTCTCCTCCTCTGACCACTACAAAGGAGCCATCAGTGTTGACAGCCACATAGGCCAGCTGTGTAGGAAGATGGTCACACAAGAGAGATGGCCTCCACCCCCCACCCCGCCCAACCAGCTTACCACACGCAGTGGCCCCTTGGTGCGGCAGAGGCGGATGAGCACGGCCAGAGGGACACACACCATGGAAGACAGGGCCAGACCCCAGCCCAGCCCAATGGCCCAGGTTGGGTACTTGTAGACCTTGTTGTAGGTCAGGGGCACATACTTCACGAGTGAGAAGACAAAACAGCCCTGTGTGTGAAGAGGTGGAGAGATGGAGTCAGGGGCAGTCCAGCTGGGAGCAGTGTGCAGGCCCAGCCTCTCCACCCGGTCTATAGTCAACACCCATTTGCATTTAGCACTGGGTCCCTCTGCCACGCCACCTTGCCTTGGAGCCTGCCAACTATGAACTGAAACCTCTACAAACTGTGAGCCAATAAAACAGAAAACCTGACTTGACTTTGGTCTCTGTCATTACTTGGAGAACAGCCCCACTTCTCTGGTGGCAGCACAAGGCCCCATGCTCTGTGCACAGCTGTACCAACCAATATCAGACCAACTTGTTCAGGTCCTGCCCTTCCAGGCTCAGAAGAAAACCCTCTTCTCTACCCATGACAGGAATTGGAGCTGGGTCTGCACTGAGGTCTCAGGGGATATCATAGGCCATGGACAGTAGCACCCCTACCCAGCCCTGGTCCTTTGACTCCACCATGGGCTGCACAGGGACCAGGCCACCTGCTCACACTTCTTCTCCTCAAGGTCAGATACCTACAAATGAGACTTCAGGGTCAGGGGACAGGATTGGGCTGGAGCCTTGCAGACTGTACCTAACTTGCCATGGGGTAGAGGCTGTGGGATTACTGGGGGGGGGGGCAGGGACAATATATGCTTGGCAGGGACAAAGGCCATCATAATATGGTGTGACAGTGACCTCCTTGTTTTACAAACAAGGAATCTGAGGCCAGTGAGGGCTCAGGATGGCCTGGGTCGCACAGTGCTACCCACTTATCCAGCATCAGAGCTGCTGGAAGATGGCAACTCATCCCTCGCACTTAGTTCCAAGTGCAAAGGACAACTGGGCCATGCCTGCCCCCAGGGTGCAAGTTCAGTGGCAGAGCTGGTTCACTGTAGAGGAATCCATGACCTTGACGCATGAGGGTATGGGACATGCCAAGGTTGCCTCTGAGATGGGAAGAGTTGTGCCCAGGGCTGCTGTGGCTTTCTTGCCCTCTGTGGGGATGTCTCCTCCTAGTGAGCTACCTCCACCTCACATGGATGTCTGTGTCCCTACTTGACATCCCAAAGGCCCCATGCCCCAGCACCCCTAGCAGCTGAGTGCCACAGGGGCTACAGAAGCTGTGTCCTGGGCAGACACTAGACTTCTGCAGCCCATACCCTCCTCTGTCACTGTGACTGGCTTTACACACACTGTTCCTCTGCCAGAAATGCTCTTGCCAACAAACTTCTACTCACCCTTCAAAACTCAACCCAAAGCAGCTATCTGGACAGCCATCCCTCACTGTCCCAGGTGGTGCCCAAGCCCACCCCATGGGGAGTAGCTCCCAAGTGCAGGCCATATGACACTTACAACACAGAGAAGAGGGGTGACAACAGCCCAGCTGTACTTCATCCAGGGTCCAGGCCGGTAGCCAATCATGTCCTCGATACCATCATAGAAGTTATCACCCCCTGCAAAAGACAGCAGGGAGCTGAGAGGATGCAGCACCCAGGGTCACACTGCCCAGGTGTGAAGTGCCAGGGCATCCCTGCACCACACAGATGAGTACTTGGGCAGTCAGGGCCGTGGCCCTCTGGCTTGTTCGGCAATGTAGGCGGGCCCCAAATTCTATAGCAGTCACCAAGGTCTCCAGGGGTCATTTCTGGACCCCAGGGTAGGAGTCAAGGACAGCTCAGAATCCCAGGTTAACCCCTCTGCCATGTCACAATGCCCATCACACCCCGCGCTCCAGCAGGAGGCAGCTCAGTCCCATTCCTGCTGTGTGTAGGGAATGAGCTGAAAGGGAAGGGAGGATAAGCAGACCCAGTACTCACCATAAATCCAGGCAATAACAATACATTCAAAGAATGCAACCCACAAAAGGCATACACCGCTAGCTGCATAGTAGTCAAAGAGTTGAAACACGTACATGCCACCCTGCGGAGGAAACCACGCATGGGGTTGGTGCTGAGCTAAGTCCTTCCTATGCAAAGAGCTTAGCGAGCAATAAAACCCTAGGACCAGGAGTGCAGCTCAGTGCTGGGGACCGCCTTCCAAGACCCCTAGTTCCACCTCTAATACTAAAACAGCACTCAGGAGCCTGGGGCAGGAGGGTCACCACAAGTACAAGGCCAGCCTAAACTACATAGTGAGACCTTGTTTCAAAAAAACAAAAAACAAAGAACAAGTAAACAAGGAAAAGCAGAGACCTCGGGCCTGAGCTGGGCTGCGGATGACCAGTACCACCCTCGGCCTCCCACAGGACAGAGCACCACCCACACTCCCAGCTCCAGGCTCCTAGCTTTTGTATGTTACCCAGCACCCTCGAGGCCCTGCCAGGCCAAGGCTCCTTTCCCAGCACAGGAGGAGAAAGCAGGAACTGAGACCCGGGCACTGCCAGGTCTGGATCAGTGCTCCTGGGTACAGCAGGCCTAGGCAGACTGGGATGGAGGTAGAATGTGACCAAGGAAGAGCGGGATCCAGCAGGGCATAGCAGGACTGGCAGGGTGCAGGTGCAGGGCTGGGGGTGTGGCACCACCTACCTCCGTCACCATCGTCAGCCCCAGCAGGTAGCTGATGCTGCACACAATGGCGATGAAGACTTCCCGGCGATAACCCTTCCTTAGGAAGGATGGGTAAAGATCCACCAAGGATGTGATCTGTCCCTCGACTTCGACAAACTGTGGGAGAAGACAGGCCTGAGCGGCGGCCATGACTCCCCCAAGGGCCAGACCTGACCCTGTGGTTACATGCAGGTCCTTCCCGCACTAGCACCGACTCATCACCCAGGCTCAGCTATGAACCCTGAATGTCTGGAAGGATGTGTGGACCCCAGTGTCACCAAGACAAATGCCCTCCTCATTGTGGTCTTCTCCAGGCCTTGAATGCCAAGCCAAGCCACAAACTTGTGGCCCTCAACACTAACTTACTGAGTGACTCAGGACAAGCCTGGGCCTGTTTTCCCATCAGTGACCATTTAGGTAGGTTCCCAGGGCAGTCTCTGATCCTGTGGCAATCACCCATGTGGGTAAACCATGGCTGTGTCTGTGACTTGGGAACCCCTCTCCGGGCTCCCAGGAA
>NDGM011242674.1:3813-20527 GCA_002564305.1 Octomys mimax
TTGAACTCAGGCCCTTGTGCTTGCCAGGGAAGAGCTTATTCTACTGAGCCATCTCCCCGGCTCTACATGAATTAATCTTTATGGGAAAATATCTAAGTCCTTGCCAGTGACTTCATACTTTATGGGTTCAACATTTTTTATGCTAGGAAAAAAGTGAGTTTTTTTTTTTTTTTTTCTATTTCTTTCTTTTAACGTTCACCATGTTATTAACATCTTAGGTCTTATGGTTTCCTTTTTCAGCTAGACCCTCTGTTCCCTTTTCCAAGAGCATTTGCAACCTAAATTAACGGGGGCCAGGTGTATCTATCTATAAATTCAGAGTAGTGTAAGTGCTCTCAACCTGTGAATGCTGAATATGTTAAAACACGGTCTACCTGCCGTGCTGGCCCCGTCCCCGGGCCGCGCTGAGACTGTGATTGAGACTGGGCGTGGTGGCGCGCCTGTAATCCCAGCACTTGGGAGGCTGTAAACAAGAGGATCACTATGAGTCCGATCTAGTGAGACCCTGTACACCGTGTCCTAAATACAAACAAAACAAAACAAAAACAAACAAAAACCGTGGTCTAGAGCAGACATGGAGTGGAGTTAATTAAAATTCTGTGCCTGTATGTATTTCTTGTTGACCAAGTAGAGATTTAGCATCATGCACTCTGGGGACAGAGGAAGTCAGACTTTCGGTAACGGCTGAGGCCCACACGCCCAGGTTGGACTAGCTTGACCCCAGGACACAGTTCCACACTCTGAGTTGTGTGCTGTGAACACGCTTCTTGTACTTCCTGCTGCTTCTGTATCTTTTGTGCATTGCCCTTACTTATTAAACAGGTGTAGAGTTAAGTTACATAAGGTTGTTTGAAATAGAGCTCAAATCCTTGATGGTGGGAATTAATAGAATAGAGCGAGTTTAGGATGAGAGAAGAACCTTTCTTCCGCATCTAAGGAGAATGCCTGGTCTGCCTCACGGGCTTGGAGGGGAGTCGCCGCAGTGACATTGCTTCGCTGTGTCGAGGTCCGGGAGGCCGGCGAGCGCCTTTGCAGGGAGGTCTCATTCCGCACAGCGGTCGCCTGTGCAGCCGGTCTGCAGCGGGGCACCGCACCGTCCTCTCGCCGATAGAGGGAGATGTAGCTCCACAGGACGCCTCACCTCCTTTTTTTTACCGGTAGAGGGCGGTGACCGCCACGCAGCGACTCTGAGACCTTGCTCCCCTCGTGGATACGGCTGCACGCCGGTCCCCATCGAAACCTTGGGGTCGAGGCCCACGCACAGTCGGGTTGGTCACTAGCGTGTGAAAACTGTAGAGAGCCCGGAGAAATCCAGCTATAAGTCTGCATTCGACAGCATGAGTAACTTCGTTTTACGTGGAACGTCTTCTAACAGAGGATGGGGCTGTGGGTACTTAGATTACCTCCTCACCAAAGCTTCGTGCACAGCAGATGCTTAAGGGCTTTGCCAGAAACCTGACGTTGCTGTTTCCTGACTTTCCTGTCCTCTGTTTCCATATCAGCTTCCCAAAAGTCCCACTTATTTCAATGTTATCAAGCTCTTGGCATTAAAAAATACAAATGAGGTCAGTACGTGAAAAATAGAAACTCAAAAAGCTGGAATTCCATTTCTTTTGAAAAGTATAACTGGGCTTAGTGAGGAAACACTGCTCACGAGAAGATATACTCAACTTGGACTCCAAGGATTTGGCCTTGGGACTTGGCTCCGAGCGCGTGGCTGTGCGTGCGCCACCTCCAGGAGCCAGTTTCTGATTTCCTCATCCGCACCATCCTGCTTAGTGCTCAGGACTGCTTGAGGTCATGTGAATTCACAGGGGCCGGGGAGACGGCTCTGTAAAAGAAGGCTTCTGGGAATCTGTTATAGGAATGTAGCTATTGTCAAAGTGCACATTAAATATTTGGATTTAAATAGCTTTCAAACTTAAATATTGTAGTTTTTTTTTTTTTTTTAAGGAAAAGGATCTATTTTAATTGTAAAACAATTGCAACAACAGTCAAAACTTCAGAGATGATAGGCAA
Source organism: Octomys mimax (assembly GCA_002564305.1). Taxonomy (NCBI): domain Eukaryota; kingdom Metazoa; phylum Chordata; class Mammalia; order Rodentia; family Octodontidae; genus Octomys; species Octomys mimax. The sequence continues at coordinate 5,833 of NDGM011242674.1, forward strand.
ATCTTTCAAAAATTCCACTGTCAAGATTTTATCACTATTAATAAACTTGAATATGTTTTGGGACGTCACTGTGCACACATGCCTGTATCAACAGTGTTTCAAAAACTAGTATAGATTCTGTTGCTTAGATACCTTTTTGTTCACTCAGACTTGTAGTCATAAATTAACATACACATATAGCTATATATGTATATCTTATTTAATTGTATAATATCACCAGAGATACATCCTTTCATTGTAAAAACAAGGAAACTAAGGCTTAGAAATAATAATTTCCAATTTCCAGTAACTTTAAGGAACTTAAGGCTAACATTTCTTTCTGCTTACAGCTTTTCCTTTTTTTAATAGGATCTCTTTGGCAAGCTGGTTGTTAATCAGTAGCAAAATCAGGAGGACTGCTTGTTTAAAAATGTTAAGTCTCACACTCACAAATTTCTGGGGGAAGAAATCTAACAGTTGGCAGTTTTTAAACAAGTTCTCCGAGGCGGTTTTGTGTATCATCACATTTGAGAACCACACCTTTGGTTTCAATTCCTAGATCAGGGTTGCTGGATTGATTCTGAGTTTGAGACATAATGCCAAGCCACCCTCTGGAAATGCCAAGCCAGGTTACAGTTCCCACAAACAGCATGTGATTGGTTTAGGCTCTTTTATGTGGGTTTCTGTGTGCTCCAAAATATCGCCTTGCAAATGACCTCTTAGTTTGCCATCAGGAGAGTAATGAACTTACCTGGTTTTAGTTTGAATGCATATATGGGTAGGTGTGTCCTAATGTTTGAATTCAAGGTCAGGCACTTTTTTATGCAAGTTAAAGATTTTAGGTTTTCAGGAACTGATTGTCATGTCAACTCAATGGCACTTGACTATGTAACATTCTTTGTCACATTCTGCTCCTTTTGTTCTCCAAGCTCTTGGCAGCAAACCTTGTTTTCATAAAATCATGCTATGTAAGCGAGAGTATAAACTGTGGAGAGGAGCTAGCGGTGGTAATACATGTGCTCAGCATCAGTGAAGTCGGGTGGAATGCCCGACACTGAAACAAAACAAAAAACCAAAACTAAAACAAGAACAATAATACCACTGTGCATAATTAACCCTTGCAGAGGGGAAACAAACTTTAGTTCTGCCCACAAGAAGTTAACTATGATCTAACCTCCATGGTCGTTGTGAGCACTCTCATTCATCCTATTCTTTGTCTAGAAGATTTTTTCCTAACTGATCAAAAAATCTTGATCTTATCAATTTCCAACATTCCTTTGTCAAAACTAAAATGCTTCTTGTCAGATTTATGATTTAGACTCACTGAACTACTAGTAAAAGTACTTTTTTAAAAATAAAGCAAGATCCTCCTTGAGATTCTAAATACAACTTTTTATTGTCTTTTAAAAAATTATCTTGTTCCCATTTTTAAAGCTGAGTTCTTTTAATTCCTTTGACTTTGAAACAAAGACTTAGGTCTCTTCAAAAGCAGACAGACTTTTATTGTAACTCATTAACAGTAAAACAATTAAGCTGTAGACATTTAACAAGCTATACAGAGACTTTAGTCGCAGAGATCGTATGCCCCGGAAAGTGAGTCATTGCAGCCCTTTGCATAAAGTTTATATTATTTGGTTGTGACAAGAATTGTTTCTAATTATCTCCAGCTTTTTTTTTTATAACTTCAAAACTATGCATAGAGAACAAAAGTCATAATAAATTAGACACGGGGAGGTTACCTGTACTTATTATAGCTGTAAATGAACATGGAAATGTTTTCTTCTAAATGTGTTTATTCAAGGGAGATCTTGCATTCTAATGCAGATTTCTGAACCACATCATTTTATAGTGTTTTGGATCAGGGGATTTTTAGTTTGTGAGTGAGTATATAAATATGAAAAGGAAAAGCGGGGAATATAATCAGAATGTTGGGTTTCTGTGTGTCTCTCTCCATCGGTTTCTCCGAGCATTTGTTTCTTTTGGGGGCTGCGACTATCATTTGAAATTCCAGATATTTGTAGAAGAGACCAAGTAAGAAGTCCTGAAGTCAAAGAACTGGACAGTATTAGCTTGATTTTATAGAATACCAGTTTGTTCACAGAGGTTCTGATGAAAAGCTGGGTATTCATCTGTTTGTTTGTTTTTTAAATAAAGTCATGTGAAAAAAAAAATAAAGTCATGTGTCAGATTTTCTTAAAGTGAGGACACACTTTAAGGACATCATGCACAGGAATACCAATGGGTTCTAGGAGGAGAAATTATTATCTTTTGAGTTCTAGTACTGCTACTTTTATTTTTTGGTACTTAGCAAACAGTAGTCCTGTGTGCCTCTGGCTCAGTTCCAACCTTCAAAACATAGAATTCAACTGAGCACAGAACTATCTCAGAGACGTGAATATGTCGTCTTCATAGCCATTACATTTTGGATGGCAGATCTGTCAGAACACCTCCCGAAACATTAGCAGATAAAAAAAAAAAAATCACAACCTCCTCTAGGAATTACAGTCTGTATTCTGGTTTCAGAAAAGAAAACCAAAACCTTTGGAGCTATATCCACTTACAGCCTTCCTGAAGAAAACAACCTATTGTTCTGCCCATCCAATGAGTAATTGGACTAATTTCCCCCCTGACTTGGCAGAATCTTTTATTGAACTGATTGAAATGGCCAGATGTTTTGGCAGGTTCTGCAGACACAATCTAAGAGATTCAATAATTGACTTAAGTAAACGTATCAGGATGTGAACTGGCAATGGAACTGGGGGTTCTTTGCTGTGTGATGACTTAAATTCCATTTTAAGAAGGCAGGCTGCTTATGTAATTGAAATGCACAGAGACCGGCAGCATCTAGCTCACTTGCTTTGGTCAGATAACCTGATTAGATGTGAGGATTCCTGTAACTTTTAGAGGTAGGAGGGAAAAGCTCTACCATTAAGACTTATAAAATTGTCCTGGAAGCTGTCTTTTCAGAGTGATATAAATTACTTATCTGCAAAAGCAAAATCTTTTTTTTTTTTTTTTGGTGGTACTCAGAATTGAACTCAGAACCTTGCATTTGCTAGGCAAGCACTTATTCTACCTAGCTGTGTCCCAAACCCCTCAAGCAAAATCTTAAGATTGAAAAAACCTTAAGCAAACATTCATTTGACCCGGATTGTCCAGAAAAGGCTACTTGAGCATTTTGTTAAATTTTTTCGCATATAAAAATGAATATTTAATGTTAAAATTTTTCATATAATATTTTTTGATCCTCTATTTTGCTTTGAGTACACTGGCTGTGTTGTGATCTCTATCTTTGAGGAAAATATTCCTTATAAATAGCTCATAAATGGCAACTTTTCCTTAAAAGCCTATGACAATAAGAAATACTTCAAATTGTGGACTATTTCTTAGACAGGGAACAGTGTGCTTCCCTTAGAAAAGGAAACAGAGTGTCTCTTTGCCTGCCTGACCCTTAATGTGGGCTGAGCGCTGTGAGACCCCCACCACAAATGGGAAGCTTTGGGCGGCAGCTTCCTCTGACTGCATTTTTCCTCCTGTAAGGTTGAGAATTCTCCTTGAGTTTGCTTAATAGAGAAGATTTTCAAATTTTTTTTATTTGCCAACCTTTTTCTTCTCTTCACTAAAAAAGGGAAAACATAAACACATCCGTGTGTGTGTGTGTGTGTGTGTGTCTCACACACACATCCTCTACACTTGCACCTAAGTAGGTGATTAACATCTGTATCTAGGAGTTTGTACAAATTTCCTCTTTCTTAAGGACCTGGAGCACAGAGACCATTGCACCGTCTGATTGGCATGTTGCACCCAGCGTTCTTGTAAATATTATTTTGTATTAGCATAGGAACAGTCATGCCAATATATTTCCTTAATCATCCACAGCCCTCTGCAGTGTCGCGCTTTCCTTCCTGCATGCAGAAGGCAGACTGGCTCTGCAGGTCTTTCCTGGTCCTGGCTGCAGCAGGAGCCTTGTCCTTGGTGACAGTTAGTGCTAGCGACTGACCCACCACTTGTGCGCTCTGAAATCCTGCCCCACTGGGCTGTCCCTATCCTGCTTTGGGAATGACTCCAGAGATCCACTAATAAGCTTCCTGAGGGCTTCTTGGGGCCAAGGAGAGAGTGAAGATATTTTATGAGATGTTTTGAATGCGATGTTATCAAGACGGGTGTAGGAGCATGGCCTTATTTTTCAGACAAAAAATAAAATGAGAACCATAAATCACCCAGTCCCTTGTGTAGTGTTGGTAAGACTGATTGACACCTGCAGATGTGTGGAGTCTGTGGTTCCAGGGCCAGATGTTAAATACCACTTAGGGACCCTGGGTGGCCAGGGCCATTTCTTTTAGTAAATGACTGTCCTTTGCTATTCCTGCCCTCCCACTCTTAATTTTATGTTGATTCTGGGTGTTGAACACTGAGAGGCCCAACCCCAAAATGTATGCAAACAGCAGAAGTGGGCTCCTGTGCTTTCTAAATTTGTAATGCCTTTGATAACAAATTGTTTATTTTATTGGAAAAGTGAAGCAGGCAGGGAGACTGGCACCTCATGATTTAGGGTTGTGTGCAACATCCCGTGGAGGTGTCCGGCAAATTGGCTTCTCCTTACTCACACATTCGGATTGAGAACCAGACATTGGGAAATTATTCAATGACTAGGCCAGTACTGGGGTCCAGTTTGCCATCCCTCCGGGCCAGGGAGGTGGTTCAGTGGAATAAATGTTTCCCTAGCAAGCACAAGGGCTTGAGTTCAATTGCTGGTTCTGCCAAAAACAAACAAACAAACTAAACTAAACAAAAGAAAAAACAGTTTGCCATTCTTAGAAGTTCATTTCCCTTGTCCAGACAGCCAGGAGCCTGTTCTAGAAGGTTCAAACTGCTGTTTCTGTCCTCCAGCAGCTTTGTCTTCAGTAAAGGGAAACCAACGAGTCAGCACATATGCATAGCTACTTTCACAATGTTAGGATAAAGTTAGGGGAGATAAAATTTTTGTTTCCTGGCTACAACAACTGGGATAATTGAGGGACGTGGGGTATGGCTAGAAACATGGCTGAAGGATGGCAAGAGAGCATCATTAAAAAAAGAGAAAGAAAACTCAAATCTGAAACTGTATGCCAAGCTTTTCAAAGTTTAGAAACATCTGGATGATTTCCTGAAATTTTCCCTCATCATGTAAATGTTCAGTGCTCTGTAGATGCAGTCATTTTCTTTCTTTTCTTTTTTTCTCAATTGAAATAGAGCTTTTGAGAGAAGAAAGGATTTAGTAAGTTCTTTCCAAGCCCATTTGTCAAGTGGATTGCATTTGTGCCTTCTCTTAAAAATATGACTTCCAGCATATCAAGGCAGTTTTTGTAAATTAATATCATCATTAAAAATAAGTTGGCCTCTTCGTACACCTCCTTTAACTTGTTATTCGTGGCTGCCGTGCTAGGCTGCACAGACGGCAAGAAGTTTTGGCATGGCCCCGGGGCCCAGGGGAATATTAACTTACAAAGCTTTCCCTATTTTGCTTTTACATGTCTGAAAGTATTTCAAAACTTAGCAGCTGAAATGTAAGTTATTAAATACACTTGACTAGAATGCAAGAACTGCTTGCTCTGCCCCGTTTAAAGAAAAGACGGTTGGGAGATGAATTAGTTCCTGGCTGTTTCTGAGTATTTCATCAACACATAGCTCAAGATTATGCAGAAATAGTTAAAGGAGAGTTAGATACTATGCACAAATTAAGTGTCACCCTAGGATTTTAAAACTCCATTTTATTTTATTAAACTTTAAGGTTTGTTTCACTTATATGAGAAACCCAGAGTATAAATGATTTATAGAGTGAGATAAAGATAGATAATAGGAAGCAGGGAGTTACAGCTTTTGCAAATGGGAAGGGGCCCCCGATACAGAAGGAGGAAGAGGAGGAGGAGGTTAAGAGAAGTTAGTAGAGTTAAGACCACTTATGTACCTGTACCAGTTCTGCAGGATAAATGTGATCATTATGTACTGAAAATGTACTAATCAAAATTTTTAAAAAATAATTCTAGATGAGTGGAGATATTGGGTGTATGACAAAATGGGAAAGAGGGATTCTTTGGATTTTGGTTGTCAGAGCGTGCAGCCCAACTCTGTAAAAGTGTCCTGTCCCCTTATCTTTGGTGGGGCTCTGGCCTCAGGAATCAGGAGCCAGACTGAGGGGTGGGAGTTGGTCTCCCAGAGGCTGTGCCTATCTCTCCCCTTCCAGGCTTGCCCAAGTGTGCCTCAGTGCAGACTGCTCCTCTTGGTGTGTGTTCCTCTGTGGGTGCAGGGCCAGACACTGCTTGGGTACAGTCACGGGAGGCTGGGAAGTGTCTGTGGGTCTCCAGCAGCTGGAAAAAGTTTGAGCCCCTTTGGCAGATGTTTGCTGTTCCAGCCACTTCATTAATGTTGGAAACAAAACCCCTTACTCTTCTGACCCGAGTTCTACTCTGTGACTGACAGCTGGGGTGTGCTTCCTCTCAGAGAAGTGGTTCAGAATCTGAGAGCCACAGCAAGGGAAAGAAAAGAGGGAGATCAGAGCAGCAAGGGAAAGGGGCTAGGTGCCATTGCTGATAACCCAAAATTATCAAGGAAAGAGAAGAGACTCATTTAAGCAGAAAGACAAATTTAGTACAACTAATTAAGCTTTGATGTCCAATCAAATACATTATATAATTTCCTTTCCCCAGCTTTCATGCATTTATTCATGACACATTTGCTGAGAACTGACCGTGTGCCAGGTGCTATATGGGTATTGTGGTGCACGATGAATAATTCTGTATTGGGCATTAGCGTACCAGAATTCATTGTCCCGTGGGTGAAATAAATATGCAATGGACAATTCAACAAAGGAAATGCTAGGATAGAGATGGAAACCACAAAGGACAGCCTTGGGGTGTGGTGACACTTTCATGGAGAAGGTGAGGCTGAAGATTGATCTCAAACTATGGTTTTTGGCCCTGAACAAGGGAGGGAATGGTCTGTGGAGGGCATTTCAACGAAAAGGAACATACTCGCATAAAGCACGGATTATGAAAGGTCGCCCTAATGCCAAGTAGAGATGATGACAACCTCTTTACAAAAGAGAAACCTGGCTCAGTGTGGGTTACAAGCAGCAGAAGTCCGCGAGGCTCCTGACTGAGAGATCTGCAGTCTCTCTCACCAACTTCGGGTTTGTGCACCCGTAGACCCTCCCCATCTCCAAGATTTCTTGCCTGTGTAAGATAGAGAAAGTGAAAAATTCAGTGAGCTGACAGGAATGTTTGAGCTCCTGAGTTATTTGAACACCAAGTATTTTAGATCAAATCTCCGGAAGAAACTGAGGAAGTTTCTGTCTGTGGTTGAGTTGGGGGTGGGAGGAGGACTTTGAGGCCCGAAGAGCGGAGGCAGGTGGAGGCCTTGGCCCCTCTGGCCCTTGCCGGCCAGGCTGGGCTCTGCTCTCGGTCCGAAGTCCTGCATCCACTGTGAGGGGCCTGCGGCCTTCCCATGGTAGGGAAGAGATGCAGACTTCCAACTCAGGAACGTGGGGAGGAGGGGGTGGAGGAAGACGCGGAGGAAAGACGAAGGATGGCTTTAGGGAGGAAAACGGTAGGGAGAAAAGAACCAGGAAATTGGACAAAGGAGAAGAGGCCAAAATTGGGGGAACAATGAGGGGAAAGAGAAATGAGAGGGAGGAGAGAAGAGTTAGTGGAGTTGGAAGGACAGAGAAGCGCCCGAGGGAAGGGCAGTGCAAGACAGGGTCCGCGCAGGACCAGGGCGCCTCCCACGCGTACACTCCAGGGCCTGAAAAAGCCGAAAGGCGTCAGCTCAGCCCGCGGTCAGGTTGCCTCCTGTCATTCAGGTGCCGGGCTTCCAAGCTCCGGCAAGCCCCGAGTTCCCTCAGCCAGGCTCTCAGATCCTGAGGAACACTCAGTTTCTTTCAGGTGGCCACAGCCACGCACTTTCCTGGGGGCAATAAGCTCACAGGCGACCAGGATTGTTCTTTGAGCCAACGCTGTGTCCTTCGGATGCAGCTCTGGCGCCCAGGGCAAGAGGCTCCTGCCCTACTTGTGCCGAATGCCGCCCTTCAGTCGTGGCGCTGGGTGGCTGCGCGAAGGCTGAGTTGGGAGAGGCTGGGGGTAATAAGCCCAGGCAGTCAACAGGCCGCGGGGTCAGGACAAGTCCGAGGGGCGGGTGTGGGCGCCAAGTGGCAACCCTGCGCCCCTTTAGCTAGACGCGTGCTGTGGCTGGGTCACCGGGCGACAGTGTCGCGGTCCTCTGACCCACCTGTGCTTGGAGAATAAAAGCATTCATTCTAAAGGAAGAGGAGAGGGAAGCCAGAGCATTTTCTGACACGTGGGAAGGTCTCCAACTGCGGATTGTGGGCCATGCCTAACGCTGCCTACATCCTGACTCGATCTATTAGTACCTATCCCCCACGAGCCCCTGATTACTATTTCTCCAAGTGTCTTCCTTCTGCTGAGTTTAACCGCTAGCCCAAGGGCACGCGTCGACTTGCTTCTTCTGCTGCGCGGGTCCCGGGTCAGCAGCTCGCAGAGCCGCTTCCAGACGGCGAGCGACAAGCGACCTCCCCGGCTGTCAGTGTCTATAATTCTGTGTTCCTGTTTCCTAACATGCATTTTCTTTCCAGACCCACGCACCAATTCGAGACAAAATCGTGGAACTCGGCGCGAATGCAACGGTTCCTGGAGCCAGCAGTGCGCGGCTCAGGCAGTGGAACCCGTAGGGGGGCTCGGAGGCTCGTTTGGGGGTGCCCGACCCAACAAGTGTCCACTGAAAACAAAAGATCTTACGGACATGTATTGGAGCAGAGTGAGAAAAAGGGAAACCACCCCTAAAAACATGTCTTCGCAACTACCAATCCTACGGAGTCCTTAACTCGGGAATGAAAAGCCGCAGGGCCGGGAGGACAGCGCTCTGGAAGTCCGACTGGGCTGATTGCTTGGAAGCCCGTGGGCACTGCGGTACCCTAGAATTGCGTTGTGCCGATCCTTTCCGACGAGGCAAAACATCTTATAAGTAAGGCTTAAACATAAAAAAAGAACGAATGCTTTTAGTACTTTTTTTTTTTTTTTCTTCCAGCTTGTTATTGGCTTAACGGACTGAGCCATGGTCATTCACTGCTAAAGTTTACCCCTTTGGCGCAAAAGCCCCACGTCCATAGCGCGCGAGCTCGCGGCAGGTTTCGGGGACACAAGTGGAGGGAGGTGAAGCCGCGGGCCTCAGGAACCGGTCCAGGCGGAGAAGGAAACTCAGTTGTCCTGGGGTTGGGGGAGATGGCATGGTGGCCCGACTCTATTTCTTTCTGGCGGTACCTAGAAGTACCCTCCCTTAGATCACAGGCGTCAGTAGCCTAGCCTGCCCTGTGGGTGCAGAACTGTCTCTAAGGCGTGCGTAAGAGACACCCTCTGGAAAAAACAGCAGGCGGAGGCCATGTCTGAGAGCGCTGGCGGCGAGCTGCCCGCACTGCGCGCACACTTGCGCGCGCACCCTGAGCACACACCTGGAGCTCGTGGGGAGGGGGGTGGGGGAGGAGAGCCAAACAAGTGTCTTAAAATAGAGAACCAGGCAGAGCAGCTCTAGACACTAAGAAGGGGGAGGAGGAGACGAAAGCTGCTGGCACTAGGCGCGCAGGTCAGCGCCCTGGTCCCACGGTTGGCAGGGGTGGGGGTGGGCGCCGACGCCCCTCGCCTGGCACTCCGCACCTGGCCCTGCGGGAAGTGCTTGCTGATTGACAGCTGCGTTGTCCCAAAAAGGCTCGCCAAAGATGCTGATCTGCGGGTGGGTGTAGACGCGCAGCAGGCGCGCCGGTGCCCGCTCCCCTCTGCGCGCCTCCTGGGCCCGGCCGTCTCCCTGGCTGTGGACAAGCGGGGCTGTCGCCCCCGCCCCGCGCCACCCCCGCGGTCCCCGCCGGCCGGGCCCTCGAAGTCCCGCTCAGGTCGGCGGGCGCCTGCTCGTCCCAGCTCACCATGCACTGCCACGCCGAACTGAGGCTGAGCTCTCCCGGCCAGCTCAAAGCAGCCAGGCGGCGCTACAAGACTTTCATGATCGACGAGATCCTGTCCAAGGAGACCTGCGACTACTTTGAGAAACTTTCTCTCTACTCTGTGTGCCCATCGCTGGTCGTGCGACCCAAGCCCCTGCATTCCTGTACGGGTAAGACACCCTGCTAAGGGGTGAGTGGGGTGCGCCGGTGGCTTTTGCGCCGGTGTCTGTCACCTCCGCTCTCGGACCCGAGGGGGAGTGGAAGAGGCGCAGGGGTTCTTTTTCTGCGCTCCTGCACCAACACCAGACTGCCCAGCGGTGGGCATCGCAAAGGCGTCTGCAACTTGGCGGGGCAAGTCCGGGTAAAGTGTCGGAGCCGCGATCGGAAATCTGGTAAAGGCTGCGCGAACGTAGGAGCGGTCCCGCCCGCAATCCTGCAATACCAAGTGGTGCTGCTGGAGGAGAGCGCTTCCTCCTTCCGACCGACCGCTGTGGTTTCGAGTCAGAAAGTTCAAATGCTTGACCTGATTCAGCGCCTAAGTCATTGTTTCAGGAAGTGTGGTTGTGGGTTTCAACTTCGGTCTACTGGCCGGGCCTCTCGCCTTGAGCTAGCTCCTCCAACCTCCTACTGCCTCTGCTGGGAATTTGACAAGTGAGGCAGTGTTCTGAGGTTCATAGCAGTCCTGCAGTCACAGAAGTTAGCTTGAAATGTCCTCCTTCTAGTGAAGCCTGTTGCCTTTATGACTTGTGCGGAAGGGAACAAGTCGCATCTGTTTTAAGGGGCTAAAACTAACAATAATACGCACAATAATACAAGAGAGGATCTGGTTCCTCTCTTTACAAGAGCTGAAATCTATAGAAAAGAAAGCTTAGTACATATATTGAGAAAGTTGTAGGTGTACAACTTGTGTAGAAAATCAATTCAAAGATATTTAAAATGATTTTGCTTTAAGAAGTGCTCTTAGTTTCAGATTGCCTTGATATATATAATTAGGATTTAGGCTGTGAAAACGTCAGTGTAGCAATAATAATGATAATAATTTGAAGCAGATTTGGAAGGATTTTTTGAAACATGATAGGGATTCTTACTATTGAATTTTTAAAATTTGTGTGTTGGCTATTTGTGAACCTTTGACAAATATTCAGCATTCATATTGACTAGAAGTAGGCTAAATTTTGTTTTGGAGAACAACTATTGCTACAATAACCAAAATCTCTTTGAGGGGGGAAAAAAAAGATGTTGTGTTTCAATCACAAATTTCAATGCACCCAGCCCAATCATTGCATACTACAGAGATTCCTAAGACAAAACACAATTCCTAAGTACTTATATATGGCCTGGTGTCCAAGGACTTTTCAGTGACTTTGTATTAAATCTGAGGCAGCTTTCCTTGGTTTATTGGAGTCATGGAATTAAATCCTCATCAAAAACAAGGCAGAAACAGCAGTAAAGAGCATCAGAAAATACTCATCCAATCAGTTTAGGCTAAATTCTGTTGTATTCAACTTGCGTGCGAAATCGGTGGACAACACAGAGATTCATAGGTAACATGGTGGTTACTAAGGCAAATTAACCTATATCGCAGGCTAAAGTTTTGCCCAGTCTTGTGCTTCTAGGAGTTCATGGATGGTTATGGAAGAAGACGGTTTTTGGCAAGGATTTTCTTGTCCTGTCTTCCCAGCGCTTCCTCCTTTTAGATTGTTCCTTTCAAAATATATCATGATTTTGCTCTAGTTAAGAGTTAAAATATAGAAACTAGGATTTGCTAGTGGAATTAAACTCATAAAAAATGGCTACAATAGTTCATACTTTCAAATCATAAGCCTTCAGTGGGTTTACGATTACAGCTAAAGCCTTACATGTATTAGATCATGGGAATCCCTCTAGTGACTTCTCGGGGGTTTTGTAAATTCCAGGCTTTCAAAGTATGTTTGTTGATTTTAACAGTTAAATTAAGGATCAAAAATCTAAGGTTGGATGAATGTAATATTTTTTAAAGACTTATAAAGCTAATGACAATAACTTGCTGATAGCCATTTAAAAAGTTGACTTTTTGGGATATAGATACTTTTTTTTTTTAGCACTTTTGGCACAATCAAAGCCTAAAAAGTTCAAATCAAGTAAAAGGCATAATTAGAACTAAAGTTACTTTACTTTGTTATTTTTTTATTTGCTGTCTTCAGATTTAATTAACTGCAAAAGAAGAAAACTTTGTCAGGTAGAGGGGAGGAAAGAACTTTTAAAAGGTCAAAAATTGCTCAGTTGAAAGAGTTGCCAGTATGTACAATAGTACATACATTTGGGGTGGAGAGGAAGTTACAGTATTTAGAAAATCTTTATATAATTAAGCAATTCTTGTTTACATTTAGTAATCCAACTGCCAATTTATGGTACTAAATTTCTTCAGGCAGAAGAGCTTTTATTGTATTCAAGTAAGCAGAGAATGGAAGTATTTTGGGTTATGCAGATTATCACTTGGTACTAATTAATTATTTAACACTTTAGTCTTGGTAGAAAAATTATTGTTTGACAGATCCTTAGTGTAAACATAGTAATTTTGGTCCTAGAAAACTGTCTCTAAATTTCTCAGTAGATCCCTTAAACCACCTTTGCGGGTATTTAGTAAGGGAATCCTGTCCTCTTAAGCCAAACAAAAGGAAAGTTTATAATTAAATTTAAAATAAAATTTAAAAGATACCATGAAGAAAGCCTTTTTAATTTAGTGTATGACATGTTGGTCTTATTTTAAAATCTGCTTACCGTAATCCCCATTCAGAATGGAAATATATTGCCATTTAGAAATCAGTAATTGTTTCTCATAGACATTACAATGGCGATGTCATCTATTTAATTTTAGGCTTGCTTGTCTTTTTCTGGTTGTGCTTAATATTTCATGGTGGGAAATCACTAAAATGGGCTTTTCAGGATGGAGAAGATCGCAGAGGAGGTGGCACTACCATTTTTGATGGCTCTGACTTTAAGTTTAATCTTTAGAAATAGATTGTCTAAATTTGGGAAAAAAATGGGTAATTTACTTTACAGAAATAAGAATGTAATAATACTTTACCCTAATGGTTTTTGGATCAAGGCACTGACATACAGGCCTATGATGCTAGTTTTTTCTGATTGTGTTTATGCGTAGAACCCGGAATGGTCACACTACGTTTGCACATGCATGGGGTAGAGTGGGGGTGGTGAATGTAGATATTTCATCATTTTGCAACCTGGGACATTTTTCCAGCGCTAAAACCTGTAGTCTCTTTGCTCCTTCCCTGGCAGAATGATTCTGTCGAATGTCTCTGTTCCCTCCAGAGCTCACTCAGATGGACCTGACCATGGGCTTTTGAGCTGGAAGGGGTCACAGAGGTCAGCTTCCCCAAGTGGAAGACTGCATTTTGCAAAGGGCCAGGGTCACACCCTTGCTTCAACATAGCGTCAGTGCTTTTTTTATACTGATGTCATTGTCAGGATTCTCAGAAATCAGAGACATTTTTCCATTTTGGTATGCACCAAAGATAAATATGTGTAATCACGCCCAGGGGACAGTCAACCAGCCAATTAAAAGGAACCTTGAGGAAGGGTAATTATCTTAAGAGGTGGCATTGAGAACATTTTATCCTTTGGTGGGTCCAAGAGAAACAAGTTCTTTGGGGTGTTGTCCTTGGGTGCATTTGTATCACAAAGACTGTGTGTCACCCCAGTGAAAAATTAAATGAGATGCTGCCATGTGGAATGACTTCTTCAGGAGTTAGGAGCTGGCTGCTGCTTCATGAAGTGACTCCCTATGTCTCCTCCATGGCTTTGGTTTTTCAGTCAGGGACTAAAACCCACAGGATTGAAGGAACCTGAGCATTTGGCACTGGAATATGAATGTAAATCGGGATCTGGGAAAGTGATCATTATCAACTCAAAGTTGTATTTCTGCCAGAGGCAACTAGGCTTTTATTAGCAATTACTCAGAACTGCTTCTCTTGTTTCCATCTAAGAGTAAATAAGTTGAGAGACCCGCGGGATCCAGGACTCATTCAGAGTCAGGATAGTTTTGGAACTAAGCTGTTATCTCATTAGTTCTTTAAGTTTTAAACTCCTTTTAAAAATTGAGATGCTGAATGTTTCCTTTGTAACAAGTTTTTTCTAACTTGTGAATAACTCAGCAGTGTCACCACTGGCCGTGATTTTTCTAATAGCAATTAGAAGGTGATTAAAAATTTTGTTCATAAGTTGAAATAATTCTTTCACTAAATGTCTGTAATTGTCAGTATTATTTAGGTCTACAAATATGTTTGCTTAGAGAGGGCATTGTGATTGAACTCATTAATTTAAAGCTTATCTTAAATTTTTTTGTGGGTGTGGTAGTGGGGACCTTGTTCATATAAAGTAAGTGCTTTACCACAGCCACACTCCCAACCCATAAATCTTGACAAGTATTTGGGGTGTTCAAAAAAAATCCCCATAAATTACTTGGAGAATCTCTGCCTTTGTTGTTCTCTAGGGAATAAATATGATGGGCAGTTTGGAACTAGGGTAGGGAACATAGTGATGATCTAATACTTTTGTTTTCCAAGAGGAGATTTTTCTTTGAACTCCACCTATAGAGCATTAGCCACAGTGAAGTTGTCAAATTAGCCTCATTAAAAACAATGCAAATAAAATTTTATTCATACATATAGACAGCTGATTTCTTATAGTAGACCAGTTATACTTCTGGATGCGATGTTGACTTTATGACCTAAG
>NDGM011242683.1:1559-12715 GCA_002564305.1 Octomys mimax
AAAGAAAGAAAGAAAGAAAGAAAGAAAGAAAGAAAGAAAGAAAAAGAGAAATTAATTAATAGATTAATGGATTTCATGTTTACCCTTCAGGTAATGCATAAAATAAATCCTTGATCCAGGCATGGAGGTGCACACCAGTAGCACCACCATTCTGGGAGTCTGAGCCAGGGAGATTACAAGTTTGAGCCCCATCTCAGCAACCTAAATTCTCCCATCTTGCAATATTAATTAATTGATTGATTAATTAATCATTGTGTTTCAGTCCTTGCTGCTGGACCCTGGGCACTGATGGGACCTCTAGTTTGGCAGATCCTTGCTCTCTGGGACTGGGACCTTGTTCCCAGTGGACTTTGTGTGAGGAGACAGATGAGGTTCACAACCAAAGCCACAGCCATGCTGGAGCTGGTGTCTTGAGCTGGGTCCAGGCCTGGGCTACCTGAACGAGTACCTCATCAAGCCTGGAGGAGGAGCCCTGCCACCCAGAAGTTCCAGTCTTTTCATTAAGCATCAGCAGAACTCCCAGAGGCTTCAGGCTGGTTGCTGAGAAGATGATGTGGTGGACAACTGAGGATCCACTGCTCTCACTGACTCCCTGGGCAATGAGTGGATCCTGAAGAGTCTTCTTGGCAAGACCAAGGATGAGAGTGCAGTGCTGACAGCTTCAAGCACCAGCGACCATCCCCTGGTTAGGTCAAGGGGGCGGGGAGGAGCTGTTTCACTTCCTCCAGACCCCAGCTGTTGGCCCAGTGCCATTGGAGCCACAGGAGTTCAGCCGGGTCCTTCAAGATGCTGGTGAGGCTGCACCCTGTACTAGGTTCAGATTCAAGTCTTGGTTCACTGTTTTTTGTTTTTGAAAACATGAGTTCCCTGACAGGAAGCCTAGCAGATGGTGTTTCTAGAGAATATAATGTTTTAATACATCAACCGAACACAACAAAGCTTTGAATCGATGTCACATACAACTGAATATGGCCCCGTCCTTCTTTCACCTCTTGGTGGGGAGAAGACAATGTAAACCATGTTCATGAGCACCGAGTGTGGCGATCCCAGCTGGGCCATGCATCTCAGCACAGCATGTTTTGACTTTGCAATATTATAAGGTCTAATCGGACCTGACCCCTGTCCCAGGAAGGTGATCTCCACGCAGCTCTGGCCATTCTCAGGCCTGGGAGAGAGTAGGTTCACAATGCAGATCGTTTTAAGGAGAAATGTTTCATAAAGGATATATTTAATTTTAAAAAATATTTTTAAAATATTTTATTCATTTATTTATTTATTTGGTGCAGGGTCTTGCTATGCAGTTCAGACTCACAGTGATCCTCCTGTTTCAGCCTCCCCAGCTCTGGGATTACAGGTTTGCACCATCCCTTCAATTTCGGTGGCCAGCACAGCACACCTGGGCTTCAGGAGCCTGACGAGGCATGTGGCACCTGGGATTGAACTTGGGTCCTTGCACCTGCCAGGCAGGTGCTGAGACCACCGAGCTCTCTCCCCAGCCCAAAGCTTTGCTTTAAAGGGGGCACCTGTGGATATAGCTCTCTCTAGAGGCCTTTGGTGCAATACACACTATCATAGATTAATTATTTAACTTAACTGACATACATAAACCCCATTATTCTGCATAACTGGTCAAAACTAATAATGCAAAAATAGTAAAACAAGATTAAACAGATGAAAAATTCTTTATCAGTTTTACTTTTATTCTTCCAAATTTTAAAAGGAATATTTAAAAAATCCTACAAAAGTGTGTCCATTATACTCTCCCTGTAGATAACAAATGCTGGCAAAGGTGTGAAGAAAAGGGAAACCTCACACATTATCTGTGGAGATGTAAATTCTTGAGTCATAATGGAAAACAATATGGAGGTTCCTCCAAAGATTAAAATATAGCTACTGTTGGATGGCGCAATCCCCCTCTTGGGACTACATTCAAATGAAATGAAATCGCTCTGCTAAAGAGACATCTGCAGTTCTAAGTTTATTGCAGCACCATTCACAAGAGTCAAGAAATAAAAACCACTTAAGTTTCCAACAAGTGAGCAATAAAGACAATGTGGTACATTAATGCCGTCCCACACTATTCAGCCATTCAACATCCTGTCATTTGGTGAACAACGTGGATTAAAATAGAGATCAGCAGCAAAATAATCCAGATGCACATAGGCGAGTCCTGCACGATCTCTTCGCTGTGGAACCTAAAAGATTTGGTCTCTCAGAAGCTGAGATGTCAAAGGGAGTTTACCAGAGACCAAAGATAATAAGAGAAAGAGAGAAATGGGGAAAGATAGAACACTAGGAGTTATAGGAATATAAGAGTGGAAAGTTCTGTTGTGCAACTGTTGGATAAGTATCCATAACAAAAATGACCTCTGCATTTTAAAAAGATAAAGAAAGGACTGGGAATCTGTTCATCACAAAGAATCTATACACATCTGAGGAAATATTTTTTTAACACAACTGAAACATTATGTAGTGTGTACATGTATCTTAACGTTATATGCTACTTCATTTTTATGTGCAATTTTTACAAATTTGTGCAACAGGAAAAATAAGTTTAATTTAAAATTTTAAAATGTATGGGTACAATGAAATTATAATTTTATCCTATTTGTTAGTTAAATATGTCTTATTTCTTAGTTATGTTAGTGTTAACTTTTTTATTGAGGTTAGGAAGGTAAGAAAGAATAGAGGAAAGGTTGAAATAATGTGCTGGAAAATAACTTTAGGGGGCTGGGGAGATAGCTCAATAGAATAAGTACTTGCCTGGCAAGCTCAGGGTCCTGAGCCCAATCCCGGTACCACAAAAAAAAAAGCATAATTTTTAAAAAACAGATACATTGACCTAACAATGTAATCATGAGGAGGATATCATATCATTTAACATATCATGTCGTATAATCTTAAAAGAAGATAAGTATGTCTAATATATATAATACCTCCTCCAAAACACTTGTAATTTTGCAAAAATGTAAATATCTCATGTATGTATTTGTCTTTGTGATTTGGCAAAATTGACAGCTTTGGGTTGCCACGATGTGATTCATAATAACTTATTCAATGAATTATCCTCCTTATAAAACATTGGCATGCTGTTGGCAGCGAGAGGTTTTGGTCTGTCTGTGAGACTGAGAGACCGGCTCAGTCACTTTGTCTCATTCTTCTGCCGTCCCTGCCTGACGTCTCCCGAGTCTCCCAGACACGGTCACGCACCGCCTCCTCTGAGCGCGCTGCGGTGCACACCCACGTCCTCCCCCTCCGCATTTTCCCTGGACATTTTATTGCAGCTACACAGCAGAATGACTTTGAATTTCTATCTCTGGATAAATCTGAGTATCAAAATTACAAGTCTGCTGCCTTATACTGATTTTAAACAATAAAAATTATTACTTTTTTTGAGTACTGGAGACTAGATTCAGAGACTTCCCACTAACTACATACCTAGGTCCTTTATTTATGGGTTTATTTATTTTTTAAGCTTGAGTCAGAGACTTGGTAAATCACTAGGTTGCCCAGATTGGAAACATACTCCTGATTCTTCTCCTTGAGAATCCTAGAGTGCTGTGATTACAGGCAAGCAAAGAAATTGTTATTTTTTGAGGAACTACATCAGCAATTTTGTGATTCAACTTAGAGAAATATATAATATTTATTGAAATTGTTTTAGTGATACCCTAGTCCATATTGAAAAGTAAATTTTTCTCAAATCTTTTTGTTTTCCAATTGCCAGTTTATTTTTCTAATTGTAGTTATGTTTTATTTCTAATTCTTTAAAAAATTAGATTTCTTTAAAGAGTATAAGTATAATTGATAAAACATTAGAAATGGTATACATTTAAAAGAACAAGATATTTTACTCTTGATTATTTATATCAATATTCTTTCTATATTCCTGCAGATAAGTTATAGCAATTTATACTTTTGTGATAATTTTAGCAATTTTTTTTTTTCAGAACCAGTTATTGAACTCAGGCCCTGGCACTTGCCAGGGAAGTGTTTATACCACTGAGCCATTTCCCCAGCCCCAGCAATTTATAATTATATAAAAATTCAAGTGATAAGAAATTTCTTGGGGACCACCTGCTTGGGGCCTCCCTCCTGTTCCTCTCTCAGACAGGAGCTTTCTTTCCCTCAATAAATCAATGCTGCTCAAAAAAAAAAAAAGAAAGAAAAAGAAAAGAAAGAGATTTCTGAACAAAATTCCTATTTTTTTCATCTTGCTTATTCCATACTTTGACCAGAGTGGCATTTGATATCTCATTTCATTTTAAATTACCCATATTTTTACAATATGTAATATGACAATGATACAGCCAATAGTTCATGTAAACTACTAATAACAGACACATAAGAATAATGATTCTGATAATGAACTACATACCAAATAGAGTTCATTTTGAAATATTTTTCAACTTGAAAATTAAGTTTTGTATCTCTTACCTCAATATCAGCCATAATACATAAATTTTAAACCCATTTAAAAATGTCAAAAAGTGTTTCCAACAAAACAGCAATAACCCTTCCTTGTTACACTTGTTACAAATGTGGGTTTTACTTTTCCTCCTCATCAGTTGCATATTTTGCTTCTGTTTTCTGCCATTACTTCTGTAAGATTGTATGATATATTGTACTATTATACATAAGTAGCAGCTTTCCCTTTGCATTTGCAAATGATATTAAATTATTTCTGTTGACTGTTTACTGTGAAATGAATTTGCAAGTATTTTAAATGATTTTTGACATGAAATATTTCAAACTGTTTTAATCAAGTATTCCCAGGCCTTCTAAGCGAAATCATTACTTAAAAATTAGTATTTATATGACACATAGTCCACACACTTTTAGAGTCAATATTGTTCTATATTAAAAGATAGATTATGCCGGAAATGTACTAAGTATTATATGCCATTAATGCAGTAATTTTTATATTTATTTTCAATTTATTTTTATATAATTTACATAATAAAACTTGTATGTTTTTCAGGTGTACAGCTTGATGGTTTAATACATTTATACACTTTCAAGCTGTTACATATCTATAACTCACACAGATAATTTTGCTTTGGTTCTGTGTGCAGAGAATAGTTGAGGTTTTGGGGCAGTACGATTCAGCCACAAAGAAGGAAAAATTAGAGACTTCTCCAGGTAAATGGTGGCAACTGAGGACCACACTCTTATGTGAAATAAATCAGACCCCCACAGGCAAACACTGTATTGTCTCACTGGTGTGAGAAACTGCATAAGCAAATAAGACTCAAAATGTACAATAGATATTGTGAATTGAGAAGAAACCATTCCAAAGAAAACACTAACTGCAATGGAGGAAGGGGAAAAAAAGAAAGGAAAAAGAAAAATTGTATTTATACACAAGATAGCTAAGATAAGTATGCCGGTACTTTCTCTTAATTCACTGAAAAGAAAGCCTTGTATTAATATACTTCTACAAGATATCAAGCCTCTATCTTGTGCTCTGAATAGCTACTACAAAGAATAATACACAGTTATTTTCCTTCATTCTGATAAACAGCCATCTTAAGAGGAGGGATACAGCATTTCATTCCTGTTTTGATTTATGGTTTTCTGAAAAATTACTAAATTTAATAACTTTTTCATATTTCCTCAGGTTACATTTCTTTGAAGAAATGTGAATTGTGTCCTATCACAATTTCCTAATTAAATAATTCATTATTTTCTATTTTCTTACATGAAATTGTGATACAATTTGGGTGCTAAATCTCTGTCACATGTATCATTTGGAAATACTTCCTCTTCAGCCTAGAAATTGCACTTTCACTATGTTGTTTTATTTTTCTTTGGCTGTGCAAACTTATGTTATGCAACCTTATTGATTTTTTTATTTATGCATGCATGCATGCATGTATGTATGTGGGAAAGTATGTGTTCAATGTACAGCTTGGACTTCTAGTGATCCTCCTGCTCTCAGCCTCCCCAAAGCTAGGATTGCAGGCCTACACCGCCACACCTGGACTCTGGTGGACTCAGCCCACCCTGAGGGCAGGGCTGGTGTGACATGTGGTACAGGGGATGCACCATCTGTCTCTGCACCTGTCTAAGCAGGTGCTTTAGTCTGCGGAGCTATCTTACTAGGCCCTCTTCACTTTAAATGTAGATATTTTTCACTACTAAATTTTTCTCTTTACACAACTATAATGTAAGAATTATATGGAAATATTTTCCCATATTGTGGTATTATCTATTTGTCTCCTCAAACCTCTTAATATTTGCTTTATATATTTGAGTCCTCTGATTTAGTGTGCATAGACATAAATTTATAATTATATTTTCTTTCTGATTTCTTTCTGACTCCTTTATCTTCACATTCAATTACTAAAGTTGAATAATAAAAATTTATATAAAGTGAAAAAATAAGTCGCAAATTTATAATTGCATTTCTAAACAAAATATTTCCCCCCCAAAAAAAAATCACAGAAAGGAAAAAAGTCTGGAGAGAATGAAATCATAAATGAATTCTACCTCTCAAAGAATTAATATCAATCTTCTTAAATGTTTTCCAGAAAATATAAGATAAACATTTCTCCACTCATTTCATGATGATAGAACCTTGATACCCAAACTAAAGACCCATAAGTATAGAAAACTACATACCAATATCTTTGATAAATATCAAGAATACTAAAATTGTACTACAAATCCCAATACAATAGGATATAATAACTAAATGGGATTTATAACTGGGACATAAAGGGCCGGGGAGATGGTTCAGTAGAGTAAGTGCTTCCCTGGAAAGCACAAGGGCCTGAGTTCAATCCCCAGTTCCACCAAAAAAAAAAAAAAAAAAAAAAAAAAAGTCTATAACTGGGACATAAGATGCTGATTGCATGGTTATTAGGATACTCTAGTGGATAGAGGCATCTTTGTATAATGGTCATTTTTGTTCATAAAGATAGTTTCAGATATAAAATCTATTTTGGCTAATGTAACAATAGATATTCATGTATCCTTGTGGTTATTATTTGCATGACATATGTTTCTGTCCTTTCTTGTTCTGTCCTTTCACAGCAAGCCTACATATGCTTTTAAATTTAAAGTGTCTTGTAGACCACAAATTGTTCTCTTCTGTTTTCTCAGCTACTCTGTATTAGTCATCTTCCATCTTGCTGGGCATAACAGTGAACACTCACAGCTCAAAGAGTAAAGGTGTAACTTAACTTATGTTTCATTACTTGGTTTGAGGCAGAAAAGTTGAAGGGCACAGTGAAACAAAACTGCTTCACTCAGGGAGGCGCGGCAGGGCAGAGTGCTGAAGGTGAGCAGGAAAGGGACCAAAGTCAGCACCCAAGCTTGGGCCTCCACAAGCCCCAGGCACCTTCAGGAGTGGCTCTGCTAATCTACTGGGTCATTCTTACATCAATGAATTTGACAAATCGGGATTGATGGTCAAAAGCTACCCTGGTCAAGTTCACATCCGAACACTTCTCCTTTAACAGTCCTTACACTTCAAAGAAAGACAAACAGGAAAAGACCCTGCCCCGTATGTAATCCCATTGGTTGACCATAGTTTTGTCCCACCTCCTGCCCACCTAAGCGAGTTCCTATTCTCTCTACCTTAGCCTCACATGGTTTTACACTATAAAAGTCCCTGGAAGAGACAGCTTCCTGGGGAACTACCCGCTCGGGGCCTCCCTCCTGCCCCTCTCTTGGACAGGAGCTTTCTTTCTCTCAATAAATATATTCTGCTCATGAAAAAATAAAAAAATAAACAAATAAACAAAGACAAAACAAGTTCAGAGCTACCCTATGCCTAGAACATTTGTTCCTGGTAGACCTGGAAATGCAGAGATGCCTTCAACAAGGTCTCAACATTCCCAGTACTTTTCAAAAATCCGGATCTTTTCTGAGACTGAAGCAGGCTATTTGCTGTGAACTTCCATAAATGACTTTCTTTTTTCATTTTTAATAAGTTATTTAAGTGCAAGTCTCAATGGTAAATAACAAATACTCCCATCTCAAAAATGAAGGATGGGGGTTAGCAAAGAATTACACAGAAGTAGGACTGAAAGCCAGTGAGGCAAACACCATAACCTACAGCTTTGTATCTGCCACCCAGGACACCAGCCCTATGGCCTCTTTGGTTCCAACCCACAGTCTCAGTTTTGGATTAATTCTGCTTACGGACTGCAGCCTTCTTTAAGAAACACTCCACAATCACAGCAGATTCATCTTCCTAAGCTCCTCACTACATCTTTGGCTTTATTCCCACAGCAGTATGGATACCTTCTCGGTGGTTATTTGCCTTTTCTTCCAAGCCTTCTGTTTTGGTTTGTGTCATCCCAGTGGCAGACCCAGAATTAAGGTGTCAACAATGCTTTGTTCCTCCCACACTCCATCCTGAGGAGAATCCTTCCTCTCTTCTTTGGGATTGAGGTAGCTCTATTTTTGGCTGATGTTACCATAATTCTAATCACTGCCTCTTCTTCATTTGGCTTGTGAATTTGCCTCTTCTCTCTCTGTCTTATAAAGACAGCTATTCTTTGATTTAGAGTTCACCTAAGATAACTCTATGGATGAAGATTTTAGGCCATGTTGAAATTTTGTTCCCTGAAATGAAACAGTAACAATACAATTCTGCATGTGGAAGAAAAGATAAATAAAGATGAAACAGATGTATGCTAATTAGACTATGGCTCTGTAAAACTAAATGTTTTAGATGTGTCAGTTGGATCTGTGACATATTGCATCTTATGTTATGAAAAACATTTTCAGGTTGCTGTCTGAACCTAACCTTTCACACCCCGCACCATACTCCTATCTCTATATGGCATCACACCACTTGCTGTCAATGAAGAAAATCAGGTATCAGTGTGAGTTGCTAAAGACTGTCAGCAATGCTTTCTTTTTTATTTTAAAATAATGTGATTGAGGAATTTGTACTTAGAAGATAAATGTACAGTCATGATGAACAATACAGCATGGAATATTCTCAAAAATCTTACAGTAAGAAGTGGTGTAGCAATATATGTCAGAGTTGTTAAAACATACCGTTTTCAAGGCAAGAAATATAAAGTTGGTAAGAAATGTTTTTGGAGAAAGGCAATGCATGAGCATTGCCTTGACATTTCCTAATGAAATCTAAATGCAGTTACGTTAGCATATTAGCAAATATGTTACTGTTAAATTTTTAATCATCCTCATCTGTATCTTGATTTATGCCATGTAAAATTTTTCTTTAGTCTTTCCACTGCTTTTGAAAACATACATTTTGACACTGAACTGCATGCTGCTTTCTCCTGTTATATAAATTTACTTAAACTACAGCATAAAATGAACATTTAAAAGTTTTCTTATGTGGTAGTTTTGCTGATCTTGAAAGCGATGACATCTATTATTGTGCAAATGAAAGGAACAAAAAGCATTCTGTCAGTTTTTAGTATGAGTGTGTAAAATGACATTCTAAAACATGAAATAAGAAAACTGAATAGGTAATGAATAATTAAATAGGAAGAATAACCAAATATGATATTGATTAACGTTATCTCCAGAGGTTTGTCATTTAGGTGATTATATGGAGTTGTCACAACTCCAGTGGAAACATGCCCAAAGCATTTGTTTTCGGTAGGCGACACTTCGGTGTCCACTCGAGCTGGCTGGCTGATGTTGTGACATCACTCCGGGCAATCTTTCATGAAGGACTGTAACAACATGGCAGTTTTGTGCAGTTGTGAATCCCCTTAGGAAAAGCAGGTGTCAGGGTAATAGCATACAACCAGAAAGCCAGATTATTCTGCTGTCCAGGTTTACCTCTACTAGAAAACATTATGCTAAAATTCAGGGGAAGACTATGCAATGCATAAGGGACATCTTAAAATAATGCAATCTGAGAACCATTTTTTCTTAGATACTGATTTCATTTCATTCTATTTTTAAGTGATATCTCATTTGAACATGCAGGAGTGTGGAAAGAACTATCTGACTCTACAAAGTGGCTATTAAGCAACCTAAAGGCAAACGTTCATCCTCCACAAGCTTGAGGGGGAAAAAGTCATGTCTACCGCACTGGACAAAGAACATATTTTTCTGTTCAATATGAGTAAAAAGATAAACTCATTTAGATAAAAATATAAACAAGTCAACGATAGCTGTGTTTAATAATAGAATATAAATAACAAGTGCTGATTGAGATCCCAAGGCAAGAAAACAAACAAATACAGAACAAACTTAAATCCTTTTTTCTTTAAGAACACAGTGATGCATTTAAATTTGTTTAGCAAAGCCACTCGAGACTTAATTCTTTCTGTCATTTCATTTTTCTCATTTATTCTGCCTGCCCTTGGGCTTTTTGCCTTTGTGTGCTCTACAAAAACTAAAAAGAAATATGACTCATTTTCCTTATATAAACTAAAAGCTGCATGTGTAGGTTTATTCATTTCTATTATCTTCCAGCCTACTCCTTCCACAAGTATGTACATGTTATTAGATTGGTTTACATTTTTACTATTTTTCTTCCAGGGCTTTCATTCCAGCCTTAGGGATAGACAGGTTCAGTTCAGTGTTTGCACAAGTGCAGCAATGTTGCCCGTAACTCATCCAGGCTGTAGCTAAATATCTCATCCTCACCTTAACCACATTTATCCACAAAGAGCTAGCGCTCCCCTCTCTAGCATGAGACCCAAGGACCTTGAGCATAGAAAGCATTAAAGAAATCGCTCTGCAATTTCACCACCAATCTATGGGGGGTGGGCAACATTTCCCCAGATAGATTTGAAGACTTGAAGATGTCAAACAGAAACACATCTTCCTCTGACCTCCTTTGTGTAAGAGGACTACTTATCTTAGAATCTATTTCCTAGCGGAGATCTTCAGCATAACATAGAGTTTACGCCTTGTCATTGTTGCTGATTACAGATAATTTCTTTCAATAAAAAGTTCCAGCTGGTATGTTTGTGCACACCTGTAATCCCAGCACTCTGGAGATTGAGGGAGGAGGATCACTGCAAGTTCAAGGCCAGTCTGAACTGCCTAGTGAGATCCTATCTCAAAAATTAATTAATTAATAAATTAATTTATCAATTTGAAAAGGTAACCTCAAAAAATGATTAAGAATAGCATTTCTGGGGCCAGGGAGATGGCTCAGTGGAATACGCACTTGCCTGGCAAGCGCAAGGGCCTGAGTTCAATCC
>NDGM011242689.1:0-10596 GCA_002564305.1 Octomys mimax
CTATCTATCTATCTATCTATCTATCTATTCGTCTTCTACATGCCTACTTGTCTATCATTAAGCTGTTTAAATTGCATTAAAATGTAACAAATTTTACTGGCTTTAATCACTTGTAAGTGGGTTCAGTGGCTTCACGTCCATGCACCACCACTGACCTCCAGAACTTTGTTCGTTTTCTAGAGCTGAACCCCTGTACCTGTTGACCAGGAACTTACATTCTCGCTTCCCGAGTCTCAGTGCCAGGAAATCACTTTCTGCCTCTCTGCATTTGACCATTCCAGACATTTCATATGAGCACGATTGTGTAGTAGCTGTCCTTTCGTGACTGGCTCATTTCACTTAACACAATGTCCTCTAGCTTTGTTCATGTTGTAGCCCTTTTTGTGGCTGAATAATATTCTATTGTGCATCTATAGCCACAGTTGTTTAACCACATGTCCTGCCACAAACTAGGGTCACTTCCATTGTTTGTGCATAATGTTGTCACGAACTAGATGTCCCCCTTTTCTTTCTTCTTCCTTTTCTTCTTTTAGGACAAGGTCTTGCTCTGTGGCCTAGGCTGCTCTCAAACCTAACAGCTGGGTTTATGGGTGCACACCGTTACGCCTGGTTCCTACTTCTTCGCATCCTCTTCATCTTCTTTTGTTTGCTCCTTCTACTCTGATTGGAAATCCATCCAGTACTTCACAACCACAAGGCCTGATTATTTTTCTAAAATAATCCCAGTTTCACAATTCCCCCACCCTACAGTCCCCACCAACTATTGAAATTCCAATAAATCTTCTGTCTGTGGCTCCTATTTAGAAAAGACACAAAAATACTTTATAAGATTCCACATTTTTTATTCAGGGAACACCATCCCTTTAAAAAAAGTCCCTCCCATGTTCAATGGAGAGCAAGCATCTTTGCTGAGTCCTGTGGCCTCCAGGTGCCATCTCTGTCCTTCCCTCTCCTGCCAACACTCTCTGAGGCTCCTCTTCCCTTGCTGGCTTCCTCACCCCCTGCCACTTTCTTAATGCCCTGCAATCTGGCTTGTCGGAACAGCTCGGCTGAATCTGTTCTCGCCAAGGTCAATGATGACTTCTTTTTAAAACAAGCTCCAATTGTTGTGTTTCTGGATTATCAAATAGATGCTCATTGTAGAAAAGCTGGCAACTGCAAGTAGCAGAGAAAGGTCACTTACCTGCAGTCACACCAGCTAAAAGGAACCACCATTAGCGTTTTGGCATATTTCCTTCTAGTCTTTCTTCTTTAATCTAAAAATTTCTCTCTTGTCACCATCCCCATCTTTCCTGATCCCTGCCTGAAATTCCCCTGTCCAGGGTTTCTTCTTCTCTGGTTTCTGTTTCTAATCCCACCATTGGTTTCCTTTGTGACCTGCTCTTGAACAAAGCCCTGACAGGATTTAGGGGGTGCTTGAGTTCAGCTTCCACAGAGGTCCCTGGAAGCCAAGCAGCAGTAACCAAGGGCACACCATTACCCAAAGTCAGGAGTAGATCTAGGTAAGGAACCCCTCATACTCCCATCATCCCACCCGTCCTTGTTCAGGTGTTGCCTCTTCCGCGGGTACTCTCAGGGTCTCTGGTGGGGAGAGGTGACACTGTATTTCTTCTTGGGTCCTCCATCCTTGAGGCGCCTAGATCACTACCTGGTCTTACAGTGGCCCCTCTGCTTGCTGTGCCCCTCTCTAGACTGTCGGCTTCTTAAGAGCAAGGACACTCTTGGTCATCCTCCCCTTCCTGATCCCAGTGGAAAAACCCAACAGCTAGGCCTGAGGCCCAGGAGAGGAGGCCAAGATCAATCACTCACAACCCAGCCTAAAGGCCACTAAGCCCCAGGCCTGCAGGATGCCTGCTTCCAAGTTCCGTCTGCAATATGGAATTGGGACCGCGATGATGCATCCTGAGGAGGCCAGATTATGGCACATCCACCAGGCAACACCCGATCCCTAGGCACAATACAGCAGTGAAGGGATTGGTAAGAAAGGTACGGGAAAACAGGCAGGTGACCTCCATTTGAACCTGGCACTGTGAGCAGACAGGCCTTATTGTCCCACCACCCACTTCACTGAGAGAGATGGTGCCCCGTGACTCACCCAAGTGTCCCAGGTTGGGCCTCCATTGTCCCCACTCTGACATTTCACCCACGATGCACTTCCTTATGCATAACTTAAACACACTCTCTCTCTCTCTCTTCCAGACATTTCAATGAAGTAAATAGGAGAGGCCCAGGGTTCTACCTGCTACTTACAGAGCACATGGAGTTTAGAGAGGGAGCACACAACTAGGATAAGGGCTTCAGGGAAGAGTAATGGAAGAGGAAGCCTCAGAGCTCAGCACAGTGCTCAGGGAGGAGTAGGGCTCCACCTGGAAGAAAAGTGCAAGCAGGAAAGCAAGGACATGAGGTAGAGTGGGACCCTGGAAAGCCTCAGTCTGCCAGCTTCCTGCGGGGGTCACCTCCCCCAGCTCTAAGGGCATTCCAGTAGATGCTAGAGGCACCACCTGAACCTCCCTTCTATAGACAGACAGCTCCAACACCACACCCAGGTGCCACAGAACTGTGGGCTCTGAAGGCAAAATACACTGCATTGGGAAGCTTGGGTCCAGGTAATGTCTCCGAGACTGTTTCCACGTCTCTACAACAGAGATAACAGCACCCACCTTGGGAAGTTGTTGCAGTGGTTACAGTGTCATGTATGCCGTAGCTGCTCCATAAATGCTCGGTACACAGCGCCAGCCTCATTCATTACCAGTACTACATCAGCACTGTTTTGAGAGCTACCATTTCAGCCCTGCAGAAACAGCCCAGGGACTAGAGCGGCTCAGCGGAGTTTGCCCTCTCTCACCTCTGACTCCAGTCACTCCTCAGTCACTCCAGTTTCTGCTATGGTGAGGGGAAACCAGAAGACCCGGGTCCTTCTTCTATTTGGCCAAATGACCCAGAGCAAGGAATTTCAGCTCAGTGTCTCCATGAGTAAAGTGGAGCCAATAACGCTTACCCTGAAGGACTGTTGGGAGGATTCCTGCTGTGCGTGTGCTAGGGCTCCTGCCGGCACACCCCAGGCGCTGGGTCAACCTTCTGGAAACCTTTGCCTTCTTCCCACCCTCCCAGGACCCAGTGTGGGGTCCAGGGCTGGGCCTTGAGTATGAGTTGCTGGGTGGTGGTGTGGGGTGGGCCAGAGGCAGGGCCCGAGATGAATGCATAAATAACCAGCCATCCTGGTCTCGCTTCAGAAGTTCTGGTCTCCAACCCTTTAATCATGAAGCTGCTCTCCCCTGGCCATCTTCCAGGGCCCCACCCGCCCACTTCCCATGCAGAGAAGGCCTGAGCAGGGAGCTTGGGATCTCCGCAGCTGCCTGCTCTGCATGGCACACTCCTAATCGATCCCAGGAGCCCAGGGGCTTGCCTCCCAGCTGACTCACCCCGTTCCCAGCATCCTACACCCCATGAATCTCCCCGAAATCTCATGGGCTTGGCTCTGGGTCCCCCACCATCACCTTACTCTCTGACCAGGCTTGGCCTTCAGCCTGACCAGGCTGGAAAATGGGTTTATCAGGACAGTGACCTCTTCCCTAGGGGACCACACTGCACTCTAGGAGCCCAAGCACCAGTCCCCAAGGCCCGATAGTTCTAAGCATTCTCGTGGGACAATGGAAACCTAATATTAGAAAGTGAGCCAGTCTTGGAAAATCCAGGACATGTGTTTGCCATGTTGGTTACCAGCCCCCCAACTGCAGGCGAACCTCTTTTTATGCAAGGCGGAGTATTCCTTTGGGATCAGGAGTGAGAAGTATGTTGGGGGTAGGGAGAGGAATTGCATATGAAATCACATTTGGCAACTTGAATCGTATTTTTTAATGCACTAATGGAGCTGGCTTCTTGAAGAAAAGAACCAGTGATTCTTTTTCATATGGGAATGAATTCATATGGGAAAGAGTTCCAATAGAAAGGGCTATTTTTAGATTGGGGTGTACTGGATCTACTTAAACTGAGGCAACACCAGTATTCACTGTGCAGCCTTTTCGTTGGAGGTCTCCCTCTCTGAGTATCCTTGGTATTGGAATTCAACTGGCAGCTCTGTCATTTGCACTCCTCCCAGCGGAGGTGAGGCTTGGAGACAGCAAGGTAGAGCAGGCAGCACCTGGCCTTTGGCTCCCTTCCCACCTGGATCTGAGTCTCTGCTCCTCTATCTCCCACCAGGTGACCTTACTTGCTGTACAGACTGCTGAGCTTCATGGAGAGAGGGGGCCCTGGGTGGGGTGAGGGCACCAAGATGGGGTGGGAGGATTGAGTTAGGTCACAGAGGAGACAGTCTGTGAGACTCGCTCCCCCCCAGATCTGGCATTCAAAAGTTCTTAAAAAATAACATCTGCCAGCTTACGGAGCACATCTGCCCATTCCCGGTGCACCATTAGGTCCCACAAACCTGAGCACATCCTGCTTTTGTAAATCATCTGCAACCAGGGTTCCTCTTGTCCCAGATGAGCCTCCCCGCCCCCCTTCTGAGCTCTGGCAGACAGTAAAGCTGTAGGATCAGAGCCAAATAAAGCACCTTCTTGAGACCCACCCCCCACACCCCACCACCCCACAGGTCGTGATTTCCTGCACCCAGAGCTGCCCAGCCGCCAGCATTTGCAGAAGTCACAGACCCTACAATCTTAGAACTGGGAGGACTCTTAGAGATTCCTACATCTCAGTTCCTGGTAGAGCAAAAGGAGAAACTGAGGCCAAGAAAGGCATCCCTTACTCAGGGTCACAAGACTGGTTAACAGCAGTGCAGGGGGGCCTGTGACTCGCAGTCCTACCTCCCTCGCTCCTGTTTCCCTCTAGCGGCTGCTCGTCTGGCAGCCCCAGGAGCCTGCATTCCACTGGGGCAAGGACTGTGTCCTCGTGAGTCCATGCCCAGAGCTCTGAGTAAGTGGTGTTGGCTGATGGCTAACAGCATTCTTCACAAAGAAGCAAGATTGAAGAAGAGTCCTGGAAGCTCTGGCTTTCCAGCCTGGTTTTTGGGAGGCAGTGTGGTGCTGGGAAAAAATATCAACTCGGGGCCCTCACACTTGGGTTCTGGTAGAATGCAAGGAGCTCCCGTAGAGAGCGACCCTGGCTGTGCCTAGCACAGGGCAGAGGCTCGAAATGGAGCCCACTATCAGGCTTGTCTATCCTATCCTGCCTCTCTAGCGCTTCAAAATCTCAGTCATCTAGAATACAGGAATCATCACACACACACACCTTAGCCTACCTCCCAGGGGGCTCAGCTCCTGCAGGGACCTCACAGGGCCACCGAGACACTGGAGAAATGAGTGAACTTCCTTCCAGTTCAAGGGCGAGACGGGAATGCTAGTTTGAGGGGGCCAAGACAACAGTCATTCTGGGAACCATGAAATGGAGAAAAAAGATCCTCTGGGGTGGCCATCAAAAGTCCTGAAACAGCTACGTGTACCCTGCCAAGACCTGCTTCCTCTAAGGCTGGTTCCTGGGCCTCTAGTGCTTGCCCTGTAATCCTAGTACCATCTGGTAGTGGTGGTGGTGGCAGTGGGGTCTATTATTCTTACGAATCAAGGCCATTATGACAAGGTCCCCTGCGTATGGAGAGCCTGCGGTGAAGTCCCCCACCCCCCCGTGGTCCTCTCCCTAGGTCACAGGTCTTCCAGATCTTCCCCATCCCAGGGAGCTACTCTCACACCTGCCTTGCCCTCTGCTCAGCACCCAGAATCCTACTCCCCTGGGAGGGCTTCCAGAAAGTCATTGTCCCTGACAAGACTCAGACAGGCTCCCGGGTACAGATAACAGGTGCTTGTAAATCTTTGGGAATCGGGTACAAGCCTGTGTGTGCATGGGTGTGTATGGGCTCACGGGGACTTTTCTAAGGAGTGGCTTCCAGCTCTCCGCAGATTGTCAAGGAGGGCTGCTTCCCGAAAGGTTGGAAATTCCCATTCATTCTTATCTTTCAGCCCTAGCACAGTGGACAGCCCGCTGAGGCCCAGGTGCGAAACGTGTCTGCAGGCCCTGGGGTAGGGCTCGGAGAAGACAGCAGCTGGTCAGGTGCAGGGGCTCCCCCTGGGTCCTGCAGGCTGCAGCCCGTGTGGCCTGTTTCTTTCTCCTCCTGCCCCTGTGGAGCTGGAGCGTTGGACATGCTCCAAGGTCCAACGTGGCAGAGTGGCCGAGAAGGGACAGAGTGGGGTCGGGGCTTCAGGAGGCATCTGGGTGGGGCTGTTGCTGGAGGGGCAGCTGCTTCCTGGCTTCGGGTGCTGACAGAGTGGAGAGTATCTGCCCTTCCCCCAAGGGCTTGGACAGAGGAGGGGTGAGTGACAGCAGCAGGTCCTAGTCAAGAGGCTTGATCTGCTCTCAGGCCTCTTCTGCCACTGCGGAGGCCCCGGAAATGCCAAGACTGGGAGGGGACTTGGAGGGACAGAGGCCTAATCTCCTATCACTTGGGGCTCTGCCAGGTCATCCTTCAAGCCCTGGCCACACTGACTGCCTCACCCAGGTGCCCTTTGCTGCCATCAGACCCATGTGTCTGCCCCAGCCAGTCCTGGAGCATCCTCTCCTATCAGGCTCCAACACCGTACTCAGAAAGATCTTGTATGTTTTTCAAATTAATGCAATTAAGAGCATTAAAGATTGCAAACGATAGAGTTTTTCATTTTCCTTTTATTTGATTAGAGAAATTCCCACCACACAGTTCCTCCAAATGAAACCCAGACCTGGGGCCCATTGTTCCGAGGGCTTCCATGAGAATGTGTTACCTTTCAATCTCACACACTAATGTGTTTAGCGTTACAGTCCCCCCCGGGCGGCTGCAGGAAGGATCTGGAGTCTTGATTAAAGCAGCCTTTGCAGGGCAGGAATGTGGGCTCCTCCACCCGGGAGTCACGGATCGGCTGGGTGTTCCCTAAGCAAAGCCTCCACTCAGATGGCCAGCTGGGACCTGGGCTCTGTGGCACTTGTGCCTGGGTGTGATTAGGTGTCTCCCTGCTCTGGACACCCTGCAAACTATCCTCAACCACAACACACGCGCGGGCACACACGCTTCCGTTCCTTCTTCCTTCTCCTCCTCATGGCTTCCCTGTCTGTCCTTTTTGTCCTCTCCTCTTTCACCTTCTGGCCCCGTTTTCCCCTTGGACTTATGCAGCCTCCCTACGGTCAGGCGGTCCAGAGGTGGCCTTCAAGAAATCATGCCGCTCCTCCCTTGGTCAGGCAGGCCTGGGGCTCCAAGGTGAAGTGCGGAATTAGAGCCAAAGCTAAAAATTGATTAGAGGAATCTGTAAGAAAGGCCTGGGAGAGGGAGGGAGGGGGGTCATAACCCCTGTTAAAAAATTCGACTAGTGCCAAATTTAAACAGGATGTTAAGTCTACACCCTCCCGCCCCAAATCACCGAAGGCTCAGCACTGGGAGGCCCAGGTTCCTTCCTCTTCCAATTGGGGCGGCTGGTCCAAGCCCCAGGGTAGCCAATGCCCCGGGACAGGAAGCCCACGGGACTTCCCCTGCGCCAGTGGTTTGTGTTCTGCGGGCCTCTAACAGTCCAAGCTGAGGTCCTCACAGAGGTGGCCATGACCTGGCCCAAACTCGGCAAAACTGAAAAGAGATAGCATCCAAACTCAAACTGAGCCTGTCACCTCTCAGAGACTTCTCTGGCTACTCCCAGGTTCTACAGAGTCAGGAGAGCCGAGAAGGGACATGGGGTTAGTCCACCCTCACCCCACCCCAAGCTGCCTTGAGCCTGCCACACTGCCAGGTGCCTGAGAGCCCATCCACAAACAGCCACTGGCACCCACACCTCGCCAAGCTGTGGGCACTGAGGGGGCTCAGAGGATCGGCTCCTCCCCCGGAGTGGTGAAAACAGCAGGCAACCTGACTCTCCCAGCCATCCCTTGTGATGATTCTCCTCAAGAGCTAAGTCCTTCTTCCCTGAACCGCATTCCGCATCATCGAGGACCATCCAGATTTGCAGAAGGAAGATGAAGCAAGGGGCCTGACCTTTTCACCTCACCCCAGCCCCTGCAAGGCCCACACCTGGCAGTTCCTGTGTGTGAATCACAAGCAATCCACTAGAGGAGTTTGATTCACCTGTGGAGAAGCTTGGAGACCCGAGAGTGGAGGTAGGGAGATCAGTGTCTACTTGAGTTAAGGAAGATGGTGGCCAAATTAAGGCTATGGCATTGGGATGGGGAGACATGGGAGGGCTGAAGAGATGACTCAGTCCCCTCCTCCTACTGGGAGCTGCTGCCTCATTTATTCTACTGAGCCTGGAGGGCGGCAAACAGCCTCCTTACAGAGCTGTGCTGGGGAAGGTGGAACACTGATCTACCAGGCTGAGTGAGGGGATTCACCATCCCTTTGTATGCACAGACTCTTACTCAGGCTGGCTCTGCTGATGAGTTCAATCCACCTACACCTTTAAGCTGCCCCTCCCTGCGCAGGGCCCAGAAGGTCTAACCCTTGGATCAGTCCCAGGGTTCTGCCGCAAACATCTGCCAGGGCCAACAGCCCCCAGGGAGCAGATCCATAATGTGAACTGCATTTGGATAGCGAAGGCAGCGTGAGGGAATCTGGACTGTGGTGGAAATTGCTTAGGAATTTGGCTTCGTGTTCGTGTCTCAGTTGATTCTTCCTAGACAATCACCTTAATGTGGGTACCTCTCGGTTACCCAGGCTTTGGGGAAGGTTGGGGAGGGGGTGGATCATCCCAAAGGTGAATAATCAAGAGACTATGTCTGATTATTCCTGTTGGGCTTTGCCATTTGGCTTTCTTCTTTCCCGCTGCTGGGAAACTTGCTTCCCTAAGCAGGATTTTCTCTGACTATTTTTCAAAATTTACTCAGGATTTCCAACCATAAGCAGCAATGCTTCCTTCAAGATGACTGGGCTGGGCTTTATCCTGCGCTCTATTCCAACCACACAGACAGCAAGCAGGGGTGGGGGCGGAGTTAAGTGAGCTGGGCCGGAGACAAGGCACCCTTAGGGAGGAGTTGGCATTGGCTGTGGATAAACCCCCTGGTGAAGAAACTACCAGAAAGAGTTCTAGTCCCTGCTGCCCATGCCATCTTGGCTTACTCAGCAGATATGGACTCCGACATGCTAAGCCTTTATAGGTGGCTTGAGAAGCGGAGTCGGCTTGGATTATAGGGACCAGAGCAGGGGTGGTGATCCAGCTGAAAGTCTGGCTCCCAAACCAGGTGGGCAGTGGAAGTCTCATTTCAACTGCTAGGAGATGTTGGAAAACTCAGGTTCATCTAAGCCAGTGCCGCATCCCTGGAGAGCCGGCAGCACAGAGATTCCAGGGGGGTCACTCAGGAGCCAGAGCATTTTTCTGGGGTCCAAAAGGAGCCGAGGGAGACACCAGTTCCTTGCCTGCGCCTGCGCCAGCGCACAACTTGTCCGCCAACTCACAGTCCAAAAGGCTCTATGGCAAAGATTCCTCTCTGAGTTTCAATTTTCATGGAAATGAAGCGTTTTATCTCGGAACACAGGGGAAAGAGTGAATTCCCATTCCTTAATGCAGATGGGCTAGGTCCCCTTTCGCTTTCTTGCCTTACAAAAGGAAATCCGAATGCGCTGCCATTAGCTCTGTTGGGTGCCGGCTGATAATTTTGAAAGCTGCGCCAACAGATCTGGAGCCAGGTTCCTCATGGCAACCTTGCCTGGCGCCACCCGAGTTGCCACAGCCTCCTTGGAGTTTGCCGGTCCACTGAACTGGGCCAGGAAGCAGCCGGACTTAGAGGCGTCAAGGCCTGAAGAGGCTCGGAATGCAGAGTCCAAAGCCGGGTGTCCTGGGGAGGGTTTCAGGCAACGCTGCCCAGCCCAGCCTACAGTGCTGCAGTCAGCCCCCAGAAGCCAGCTGTCCACTGACCAAGCTTGGACTGTACTAGGGGTTCACCCACATTCCTCACTGAAAATCCTTGGATTGGGTGTTGGCCAAGGCCCCATTTTACAGACTGGGAAACTGAGGTTCTGAGAGTTTAAGCAATCTCTTTGGGGCCACACAGCTAATATGTGATAGAATCAAGAGTTGAATCCACAACTCTGACTTCTGAGCCCGTGTTCTTCGTTTCTCAACTAAGCCACGAGTGATGCAGGCTCCAACCCACTGCATCAGTCTGCTCTGCTCTGCTCCTTACGTAGATATTACAATCCCATTCCTTAAATGTACCCTCCTCTTTCCTGTCTCCTGGACCATCTCCTTTATCTGCCCTGCCCCTCTACTTTACCCCCAACTTTGCCATTCTGTGCCGATTCTGTGTGCCCCAAAACACTCTTCTCTCCTTCTTCTGGGTCCCCGTGGTATTTAGTTTTCTTTAGTTGTTCTTAAAATACGTCCCTGGATCTGCAGCTTCAGCGCAGGCTCCTACCTCAGACCTGCTGAATCAGAAACTCTGGGCACAGGGCCCAGTGATCTGTTTTAACAGGCCCTCCAGTGAGTCTGATGCATGCCACGCCTGAGGACCACTGGGCTATCTCCTGCTTCTCCCAACCTCAACAAGTCTTGGTAACAACTAAGGGTAAGCTTACCTCTTGTTGTGGTCCTGAGGAGCCTGCCTCCTTGGGGGTATTTTTATTTATTTATTTATTTGTGTGTGTGTGTGTGTGTGTGTGTG
>NDGM011242702.1:2344-17665 GCA_002564305.1 Octomys mimax
GAACCTGTACTGTAATATCCTGTAACTCAGTGATGTCCCAAATTTTCTGATCAAGGAGATTATTGTGCCACAGAGGAAAGTGATCAATGATGTAGAGTGTACCTGAGGAGAGTAACATGGAGAGAAACATTCTCTCAGGCTTTCACAGAGAGCAATTTGGTCAAGAAATGGATGTCATCCAATGACTGACAAGGACAAAGGATATATAAACTGCCATACAGGGTTTCAGGGTAAAGCCTGAGGGGATTTGACTGACCTTGTCAGATACAAAAGTTACATTTCTTGTTTTATAGGTCTTGCTTTATCTTGGTCTTAACCATCAATCAGAAAAGTATAAAAATGATGTATAAAAATTAAAGCCATATTAATATGCTGAGCTGTAAAAGACTCAAGAAATCTCTTATAAATAGTTAGATCCATTTTAATTTTATGTTTAAATAAGGCACTTGCTTGCAAAGGAATCATCACAATATTTGTAGTAAATAATCCTTATATTCTAAATTTTCCCAATACTCCATACTTGTGAGCAATGCGTTTTAGATAAATTAAAAGTATGATCTGGCCACTGTGAATAAAATTTGAAGTCTTAAAAGCAATAAGCAATATTTTACCTTTTTTTTTTTTTGAACCAGGGATTGAATTCAGGTCCTTGCACTTGCCAGGGAAGCACTTATTCCTCTGAGCCATCTCCCCAGCCTAATACTTTATCTTGATGTCTGGGAAAATCAAGATTTGTCTATCAACACCATCATCACCAATTTTATTAAAATTTATTTGTTTGTTTGCTTGTCTGTTTATTTGGTACAAGGTCTCACTATGCAGCTCAGACTTGTATTGACCCTGCTGTCTCAGTCTCCCAGCACTGGGATTATAGGTGTGCACCTCCACACCAGGTTTTGGTGGCAAGGCACTCCTGGGGTTCTAGGGCTAGGACAGTATTGGTACCAAAATCAAACCTGGGTCCTTGTGCTCGCCAGGCAGGCACTTAAACCACTGAGCTATATCCCCAGCCCCTACTTTTTTATTTTATTGACTGATCCCTTTACTGCACATAATCTTGGTTTTTGGTACTCCCTTTGTTTTAATTGACAGTGCTTTTGCTGAACTAGCCAAAAAATCATTGCAGGACTAAGGCTAGGGAGCTTGTTTCCTATGTTTTATTCTCTACGTCTTATGGTTTCTGGCCCATAGTTAAGTTTCTAAACTATATTGAGTTAATTTGTGTAAATGGTAGGATATAATGGACCAATTTCATTTTCGTATGTGGATATCTTCTTTTTCCACACCACTTACTAAAGACATTTCTGAGTTTTCTATTATATTCATTTGGTTTCTGTGTGTTTTTGTCCCAGTGCTATACTGTTCTGGTTACAATAAAAAAAAAAAATGCAGTAGAATTTGAAGTAGGATACGTGATACACCCAAATTTGCTCTTCTATATCAAGATTCTTTTATATGTTTGGGGCTTTTTAGGTCTCCATACAAATTTCAGGGTTGTCTTCTCTTGTTCCATGAAAACTGTAACTGCAATTTTAACAGGAATTGCATTGAATCTTTTGGATCATTTTGAGGAGTAAGAACTTTATTGAAAATGTTATTTCCTTCAATGTGTGAGTGAAATACCCATTCTGTTTTTCAACCATCCATGGCTCCTTTAGGAATAAAGTCATCTTTAGGAAGAAAGTTATCCAGTGGATGTCCATTTGAAGAGCTGCCAATTTTTAAAAAGAAAATAGAACATACTTTTAATTTCCCAGGAAACCTGTAGAAAGCCTTTATAGCATTGCAGTTAATTATTATAAATTATCCATTTCAGCAATTTGACTTTCATATAATTTATTACTACTTTTTAAAAATGTTGGGCTATTTACAAGATTAATTTGACCATATTTTCTTATTGTCAAGGTAGAAGATAATAAGATACAGGAAGGAAATGCAAAATATTTTCACACATACACCAATGACTTTGAGCTCTCCCATTAAAACACACTATATTCCTCTACCCCATTGACTTTATGGTGCCCACATACTGCTGTGGACATGGAGACACTCAACTATGAAATAGGGGGGTGCCCAAGAGGGACTTTGTAATCTCCCTTTGTTTCTTCTCTTCCTATATCCACTATGAAAAAAGCACACTTCCAATGCCTGCTACTACACTCATCACTAATGCTGTAGTGTTAGGAAGAGAGATACCTGAACCACCCAAATCCAAGGCAAGCCCTGTACAGCCAAGTCAGGCTGATCACTTGGTCCATTAGCAAGAAATAGTTATTATCATTGAAAAACTGCACTAACAGGGTATGGATTCTTCTTCACTTTTTCCTCAATCAGAGAGCCTTTTTATCCTTTCAGAATGACATGAAAAAATATAATTGATTATATATATATATATATATATATATATATATGAAGTATCACACAAAAGAATGAAAATCATTCCACTTTAAAGAGCAATTTTTCCCACATTAAGCTTTTCATGAGCCTTTAAAGAGAATCAATTACCTCTTTAACTGTAGGACCTATCTGTGTGCAGTCATTTTTCCTGCATTTTTCTCAAGGCCTCCAGTAAGATAGGTGCTCAAGCTATGATTTTTGACACCTTGAAGTGTTTCTTCATTACTCAGATTTTCCAGTGAGTCATTTCATATACTGAGTAATTTTAGCTTCTCCATCCTGTAATCTGGAAGAGATTCATTCACAAGTCCTTCAGAGATTTATTAAAGGAAGTGATATAAAGTAATGCTGTAGATAAACTGTTTTGGGGGGAGGGTTTTCTTTTGCATTTTAGGGAAGGTTCTACAGGGTGTTCAGGGTCTCACTACTAGATCAGACTCCTAGTTATCCTCCTGTTTACAGCCTCCCAAGAGCTGGGATTACAAGCATGCCTCATCACACCCAGTCGCAATTGTTGTCTCAGCATGCCCCAGGCCTGGGGATTGAACCCCCGGCCCCTGTGCCTGCTTGCAGGCACTTTAATCTGCTGAGCTGTTTGGCCAGCCTTAGACAAATTGTTGTTCCTTCTCTTTCTTGTATTTTTTGTACCTTTCCTCCATCTCTTTCTGTGTCTTCTTTGGCGTTGCCATTTGCAGATCAATGCACTCACACCAGCTCACGGCTGTCTTCATGCCTGACCAGAGATTGAGAGCAGTCACCAAATAGTGAGAACTGTCTTAGTGAATGATCAAAATGTCAATATTAAAATCTATTGATAATACTATGACTGTATTTCATGACTATTAGTTTGAAGCAGTAACATGCCTCTTACTACACTGCTCATCTAGCACCAAGTGTGTGCAGTGGAGGTGAAATTTTAAAACACTATGTGTCCCCACGAACAATGCTGAGTGATCACATTCATATGATCCATGTACATACAGCCCCACCGTGATGTCTACTCTCAGACTAAGATTTTGGAAAATGCTTTTCCTCCCTGTTTTTCTGGCTGAAATGGGTAGGTGATGGTATCCAGAGATGCCTTGGCCTTCCCCTGCCAAGGTAAGAGGAATAAATGAGCACATTCTAGCAGCCATGATTTAGGATAATACAATAATGTAAAATGAACGCATTTGTGAGGCTGAACTTTTAGAAAACAACGACAACCAAAGAAACCAGTGGAGAGAGACAAGAATGAGCAGTGATAGTCAGACAAAAATGTGAGCAGATGAACCAAATTCAAAAGGCAGGACTTTTATAATCTCTAAAACACCATGTCTTGAAGAAGCTTTTATTCCTCCTGTCTCTCATTTCTTTCCTCTCAATTTTACCTGGTTCTGTTCTTTCCTGTAATATTTATCAAATCAGCAGTTGCGAAGAAAAATCATTGAAAATTATCTTTGTTTCTAAAAAAGTTAATAGGAAAATTTAGTCATCAAATTTAAGAAAGTTGA
This sequence comes from Octomys mimax, assembly GCA_002564305.1. Taxonomy (NCBI): domain Eukaryota; kingdom Metazoa; phylum Chordata; class Mammalia; order Rodentia; family Octodontidae; genus Octomys; species Octomys mimax. The sequence goes on from NDGM011242702.1 coordinate 6,235, forward strand.
TTGGTTAACATGGAATAAGCAAAAATCCAAAACATTTAAAAGGTTTCGAGCATCTTCCTGATTCCTCCTTCCCATGGAACCTTTCTGACAGACACTCTTGCTCTCTCCCCTCGACAAAATCACCTGAATGGCTGTGAGTGAGGAGTGGACCTTCATGCCAGGGGTCAGACTACAAACTTAAACCTTTAGTCTGAGCCCTGAAAGGACGTCTGTTCAGGAAGGCATATGCCAGCTGCTGAGCTCTGAATGCCAACACAACCATATATCTCTCTATTTTTAGTGACAGCATCCAAAGTAATTTCAGTAGTTGATAAAAAACAAATGACTTCTCACCACATTACCATTAGAGCATTTTATGCTACCATAAAAGAGGCACTAATTACCATCGGAAGTCAGGGACAGCTTTATGTGTTTCCCCTTAAATGACATAAAACATACTAAATTCTTCAGTTGGTGTCATTCTTGTAGTTGGTGCCTTTTAGATTTAAATACAGAGCATTTGCAGATTAATCTTTCAAAACTCATGTTTGAAGAATCATGAATGACATATTTATACTACATTCATTTCTTAAAGATAGATAAATGGAGGGTTTTCTGCATCAAAGCAGTGATATGCACTTGTGTGCACAGCTCTCCACCAGGAAGGGTTTCACACACAGGCCTGTGGCATTCAGCAACAAAACTAACTTCATGTGAAGAAGACTCAAGTGTGGGAGTGATTCAAAAGTTCTCTCCATATTGCTAATCCAGGTAGGAAAGCGATTGGGGTCATATTTTATTGGGTTGCTACATGATGTTGAGCTTTGAGATCATAGTACTTCTAGGGTAGAATAGTATCATGTTTAGGGGACTTTTAAAAATAATGGTGTTTTTGAGAAAGGAAATTCCTACATACACCAGGCTGGCCTTAAAGTCACAGTGCAGCCCAGGCTGACCAAGGACTCATGGAAATCCTCCTGTTTCAGCCTCACAAATACTGGGATTGCAGGCATGAACCACTGTGCCTGATTAAAATGTATTTTTATAACTTAAATATATAAATTCTAGAAAGTCCTTCATATGAAAATACTTGTAATACAGATAAAAAGCAAACAACCTCTGTATGCAATTATATAGACATTAACTATATCATAGGCTGAAAATGAGGTATATTAAATCACAATTTCCATGCAATCATACTTTTAATAATGTGTCTTTTTGTTTTTTGATACAAGGTCTTGCTACACTACTGGGTCTCATAGTGATCTTCCTGCCAGGGCCTCCCCAACACTGGGATTACATACTCGTGCCACCAGTTGCAATTTCAGGGCAAGCACAGCACACTAGGGCTTCCAGGGAGGAGACAGCATCCTGTACTGGGGATCACACTTGGGACCCTGTGCTTGACAGGCAGGCGCTTATGCCACTGAGCTATCTCCTCAGCCGAAGTGTGTCATTTCTTATATTTTGCAATAGAGATAAATTACTAGTGGGTATTCCACAAAGACTAGTATAATAATAATACTAATAGTGTTTAAAATGTCTTCAATAAATGTGCTAACAAGATATTAAAATATATTCTCATATATTTCTAGCACAATCTTTTTGGACTCATAGTGATCCTCCTGTTTTTAGCCTCTTCAGCTCTGGAGTTACAGGCACGCACCACTATCTCTAGTCTCAGGGGCTGGTTCAGCATGCCTGGGGGCAGAGCCTGGCAGCACATGGAGCCAGGGATCAAACCTGGTCCCAGCTCTTGCCTAAGCAGGCGTGTAGTATGCTGAGCTGTGTCACCAGCCCCAACAGAAATCCTTCAGTTCTGAGTCATTAAAATCATACAATCACTAACAGTGACACCACAAGTAGATCTATGGTTCTGTGAAAATTCAGCTGCAAAATAAAATCACTAAGTAAAATGAAACAGCCGTAGCATTAGAAATTTAACTATTCTCTATAATAATATCCTAAGGAAGGGTCTTTATAAAAGCGGCTTACAGTATACTAATTTTCAGAAAAATATAGAGAAGTAATTTTATCTTTTTCTCATTGGGACCATCTCTCTCATTCCAACATATAATTATAGTATTTATTAAAGACATGTAACAGTGAGAAGTAAGGAATGCCATGCACTCAGCAGATGCTAACAATGTTCCAGGCACAATGCTCTTTGTTTCAACTTCAAAGAATTACATTCTTCCTACACTTAAGAAATGTGTCTGAAAGTAAGAAAAATATATACGTAATTCCATTTTAACAAACTAATGACTATTAAGCTTAGCTGTGCAATGCATGAGAGCCTATACATTTTTAATGGTCTTAATTCTCCACTTGTTCTATCTTGTAGTAGCTTCCTATTTCTCCTTTTTTTTTTTTAAAAAAAAAAGCAGGCTTAGAGGTATAAATTTTTATTTTTATTATAAAAGAAAGAAGAAAACAAAATTTCAAAACAAGATAATGGCTTCTTCTATTTATTTTCAAAATATAAAATGTCATAAAGATGTAACCTTCTTTGGATCAGTTTTCTTATATCAAACAAGGGATGACTCTTAAACAGGAATATCCTGGAGGAAAAAGCTAAGAATATTTATTTCCGCATTGTATAGTGTATCTGGCCAATTTTTTAAGCTTGGCCCGAAATTAAATAAATAAATAAATAAAAATGGAGAGCATTTTCAAGGATGAACCGTTAAGTTTGTAGGTTATAAAAAAATAAAAGTTTGAAGGTTATGCACTTTAAGGAAAATTCCTAAACAAATGGTTACACAAAGGTAAAATCCTGCCTACATTACTCATGCAGAAATATGTGCTTTAACAGGGCATTGCCCACCGGCCGTATCCAATTCAGATGGAGATTTTTGTGGTCTAACTACAGCTCAGCATGCTCATGCCCCAGCTGCAGAGCCAGCACCTTTGAAAGACATCCACAATGAGGTCAAGCTTTCGGTAGCCCCTGTCCACACTCGGTGCATGGAGGTCAAAGCCCAGGAATCTAGTGCAGGATGCCCGAGGACAAAGGTCAGTCCACTGCACCTTTATCTCTTGGGCAGGATGCAGAAAGGCCGAGGTCCTGTAATTCCATAAGACAGATCATTTTGCTTAAGAAATGCAGCATGAGCCATTTAAATTTTAAGTACTGAAAGAAAAAAATCCAGACGGCAAAGTGTCCCTTTATACCCAAGAGACCCTGGGCAGTTCACCATGAGGCTTATCCAACCATAAGGAGCATCATTCCCCATACAGTACTACCTCCCAAACCTTTCTCTAGATATTCTTCCCCATACTTGATGCTGTAACTCAAACTGCATCCAAAAACCTATATTGATGCCCTTTGTCATGGTAACACACTGAAAGGGCTGAGGAAAAGCAGAGATCATCTTTTCTGCATTGGTTATTACGTCTCAAGGGCAACATTATAGAAGCAGCAAGCTCTCAGGTGTCTGTCTGTTGGAATTATGGGTTTTTCAGAGGAAAGTGCACTGGACCAGATAGGGTGGACAGTTATAATTTCCTACCACAGATTAAAAGTAAGCAAGAGCATCCTTGGGTCGAAGAATTTCCATGGAATCTCCTGAGTCTCCCTTTTGGCGGAGGCTGCATTTCATCTTTATCTCCTGCATCTGAATATCCAATTTTTCCAGCACAATTTAACAAAGACATTCTTTACAACATATATTCTCAGGCTGTTTGTCAAGTTGGCTCTAAATATATGAATTTATTTTTAAGATATTTTATCCTGATCCATTAGTCTTTGTGCATATTCAATGTCAGTATCATGTTGTTTTATTAACTATACCCATGTATAAGGGGTGATTGAACAATACAGTAAATGCTTGTTTTTGTTTTTGTGGCTTTCCCAGCCTACCCTGGGGGCAGGGCTGGCGCTGCCTGTGGTGCCAGGGATTGAACCTCTCAAGCTTAGGGAAGCTTGCCTAAGCTTCCCTAAGCATGCGCTTTAGACCACTGAATTATCTCACTGGCCCATAATTTTTTAAAATGATTAGAATAAGACACATTGCCATTAATTCCCCTCAAAATATTCCCACTTACCTTGAATACACTTACCCCATCATTCTTGTCACTCTGGAAGTAAATCTTTTGTGAGTTTCCCAGTAGGCATGCTCGAACATGGTGAATGCTGCTACTCCATACCATCTAGTGAAAAGGCAGGCTTGGAAAATCCAATCGGTGCGTCCTCACCTCCCGTGGTCACCAGTCTCATGCTGGGGCTTCTGGCTCTCCCCTAAGCCAAAGTGACCAGAAAAAGCAAAAATTTTAAATCAATTCAAGAAATTCCAGCAGCTAAGACAGCTCAAATACAGACAGTCAGGAAAGAGTAACAGAACTGCTGCAGAAGGTGGCGAGAATCGCGAGGTGAGTGTGAGAAAGGGAAGAGGATTATTCTGAGAGGGCCTCATGGCAGTGTTTCTTCTGTGATTTTTAAAAATTTAAACTCATGCTGTATTTTTTAATCACACCTCAGAACATGTCTTAGTCCCACTACCTCTGAGTTGTTTTTAGGAGGGTTGTTCTGTTTCATTGCTGAGGATTGTTCTAGCCATATGAGGTCTTTTGTGGAAACATAAATATTTCAGAACTTCTCTAATTTCTATGAAGAATATCACTGACAAATTTTTAACTACACATTGTATTTCTTATTTTGATACATACAATATTTTAAAGGTTTATGAATGCAAATAGCTTTCTCCTTGACGTGTATTCTACCTGTTGACTGCCATGCAAAATCTGAGACAAAAGTGAGTGTAACAAGTATAAACTTTATATTTCTCATTTTTTGTTTCATTATTTTAGTTGAAGCAAAAAGTAAAGAAAGATGAAGAAATCTCAAAAAAATGACATTCTCGTATTTACTTGCAAGGTACCAAAATACAATTTACCTAATAAGCTTATCTTGGCAATTGATAAGCTCATGAATATACAGACTCTAAAAATTGATCTTTAACACAAAGAACAAAGGGAAGCTATAGAATGAAAATGCAATTTTTTGTTTTCATATTTTCCTGTTACTAAAAACAAAAGAAGTGGAATATGTTGCCTCTTGTTCAGATTCCTATAGGTAAAACCTATTGATATTTGCAGTTCATTGGCTAACACAAAAAAAATTACTGGACTATATTGGATTACTTTGCTGAATTCATGTATCTACCATATATGAATGGTAATGGAATACCCATCTCTGACGAAACTAAACAAAAAGGGGGATATAAATGAAGAATAATTTTGTCATGAATTTTGTTTATATAATCTGTATATATAAAATAGCATAGATATGCAGCTACTTTCTCTTAGTTCAATGAGAAGAAAGTTTTAAACAGTTTTTAGACAAGGAATCATGTCTGCATCTTGTACAATGAATAACTACCAAGAAGACAACAATATGCAATGTATTAATTATTGTAACTGTCCTACTAACCTATTTTAAAATTGTCTCATTGCTACTTCTTTCTCAATAAAATTAATATATAAAAAATTCATTGCTCAAAATGGATTTTTGTAAACCTCTTCAATGAAAAACTATTTATGTTCCATAATCTCTAAGATACTTAATATTAATGCTTATGAACTAGAGGTACATTGAAGACAAGTATGTTTCTTGTATAAAGTATTTATTTACAAAAGCTCCTAATGAACAGAAAGCATTTTATCTAAGATTTTCACCTAAGACATTTGAAATTCGTGGAGGTACTTGAATATGTATAGGGTTCAAGACTTATCAACAGATGTGTTCTAAAAATCATTGTAAATCAGCTGTCTGAGTATAAGTAAGCCTACTTTTCTGCACAATGTTAGAAATTATAAATCAGGTCTATACTAACACAATTGAGATTTTGCTATTTATGGGCTTTACTCATTGACAGATCATACTGAATGTATATCAGGATCTTTCTATGAAACATTAAGAGAGGTTTATTTTTCATACCACTCATTTCCAATATTGTTTGTTGTTGATTTTGTTTTGGTTTGGTATTTTGTATTTTAGGGAAGGGTCTACGGGGTGTTCGGGTCTCACTACTAGATTGGGCTCATAGTGTTTCGCCTCCCAAGAGCTGGGATTACAGGCGAGCGCCACCACGCCCAGTCTCAATTGCTGTCTCAGCTTGCCCCTGAGGCGGGGCCTGCACAGCAGGCTCAGAGATAGAACCTCCAGCCCCTGTGCCTGTTTGCAGGGGCTTTAATCCACTGAGCTATTTGGCCAGCTTCAATTCCAGTACTGTGAACCTGTCCTGCATGTACTTCTCTTGTTTCTGCTTTACACTATCTGCCTAACACAACGCGCTCAAGTTTTCATTTATTTCATGAAAATCCCAAGTTGTTTAAAACATTTTTGAAGTGATCACATCAAAAACAGAAATAAAGCCAAGGAAATCAAAAGGGTTTTGCTAGTGTTTAATAGCTAAAGAATTTCATTTTTGTTTTGTTTCAGTTTTTTGGTACCAGAAATCAAACTCAGGACCTTATGCTTGCCAGGTAGGCACTGTTTTGCTGAGGTATATGCCAGAGCTCAAGAACATCATTTTAAAACGCTGACTGAGATCTATTTTGAGTAATGAGTTTTTTGTGTAAGCCGCAAGTAGCCAAAGGTAGCACAGGTTTAGAGCTGACCCTGGTATTAAAATTCACCTAAGATCAAATGCCATCCAAAGTTTTGATAATAAACAGCAAGGGAGTCAGAGGCATAACACATGCCTTCCAAAGTAGCTATTCAGCTTTTACTGTCTCTTGAATATTAATTCATTCAGTCATTCAACAGTGACTTGCTGGTAAAGCCTAGGCATATGTGTCAGAGATTAAAGGGAAACAAACCCATCAGAGGTGAGCTTTAGTAATAAAGCATACGTTAAATACAGGGAAATTGGAAGTATAAGTTTGGAAAGGTGGAAGTGTATGCAAATCCTGAGGAAAATGTTGTCAACTTCGTATGATCTCCTCCTAGCCAACCCCCCAACCCTAATATATTCTGAAGGCTGGAACTGAACATATGGATTTAAAACAATTTCTGAGAAAATTTCCTGCTTCATTCTTTTCAGAAGTACCAGCCTCATGTTTTTCTTTTTTTCATTTTAAGATAGAATAAACTTGAATGTGATTAGATAGGTAAAGGGGGATCCCTTAGTTATTTAAAAGTGATCCTACTGGGTGTGGGGGTGCACTTTGAGGGTCCCAGCACTTGGGAGACTGATGCAGGAGGACTGCTGTGAGTTCAAAGGCAGCCTGAACACTCCGCCACACCCCAAAAATTGTTTGAAATTATCAAAGTAATCCATTAGTTTTAGCACAAAATATTAGGGATGACTTATGGCCGCATTAACATCCCATGTGGATGTTAAAGAATAGAAACAGTTTGGATATGCAGTGTTAGAAGAGAAAGGTGCTTCAGGGAAAAAATATTTCCTATGACCTTTGGTTAATTTGACAAATTAATCTAAAATTAAAAGGCCTTACGTCATACTGCAGCGTCTTCCTTCCATTCCTTCCTTTGTTTTCTATTTTATTTTGTAGCATTGGAGACTGAATCCGGGGCTTCACACTGAGTTACACCCCCAAATGTTTTTTCTTGTATTCTTTTTGATACAGTCACTAGATTGCCCAAACTCGTCTTTAACTTGTACTCCTCCAGCCTTAACCCCTCAGAGTTCTGGAAACACAAGCATGTGTCACCGCCCTGGTTAAACAGTTTCTTTCTTTCTCTTTCTTTCTTTCTTTCTATGTGTAGGTCTACAACACACAGGAGTTATATTCATTCTGGGCAACTGGTACCTACACATATTGCATCTTAACTTCCCTACTATCCCACCCTCACACTTTCCTCTCCACTTCTCAAACTCTCTTCCCATCTCCACGCAACCTGCCTACCATCTCTCTCTCTCGCTGCTCTTTCCATTTTTTATGTTTTGTGTTTTCTTATTAGAGCAGCCTTATACATGTAATTCTTTTTTTCATTAGTTTCTTAATGAACAGTTTCTACAGAACAGCAAAGCAATTGAAAGCTAAGTGGCCCAATTTATAGGCAGGAAAATTAAAAATGTCATAACCAGCTCAAAAGTCACAGAATTTGACCCAGTGACTCCCTAGCACATGAAATGGGATTAACAATTTGAATATTCATCTCACAGAGAGAGAACACTGTTTCACAAGCCAGTGTGATTTACCAAGAGTCCACAAAACATTAATTCAGAGAGTTAGATACCTGAGCTCTAATAATTCCAAAGCAAAATAATGATCAGTCATTGTTCTTTCTAGTTGACTTGTCTGGAAAGATCAAAATTTTTTCTGTAGATAGCCTTCAGTGTAGGTTGAATTTTCGCCAAGAAGAAAATAAGGCAGCTATCTTTTAAGGAAAAAAGGCAGGATCAAAAGAGAGAGTTCCTAAAGGCTTTCAAAGAGAAATATTTTAAAATCTTGAGTAGACCAGTTTTCATCTTTCAATCAGCACAACTACAACCAACGCATCACTCAATGTGTAGTATACTTTCAAACACATGGATCATGGATGAAAATTTTAAAATAGTGTATTATATAAGTTCTATCATCATTTCATAAAAATGACAGGCTTTCCCAGAAACTTCACTGTACTATCAAAGTGACTCACATTGGACTTCAACATGTATTATTATTAGCAACTTCAATTATTAGTCTCTAATTTTCTTTACTGATGAAATTAATGTCTCTTGTAGAGTCATAAATCACCACCATTGAGCAGTTATCTCAAGAGCTTACGAGCTATGAAAAACTTTCTCCAGGTTTTACTTTATTTGAAGATTTTTCTTTTCTTTCTTTTTTTTTTTTAATGTATTTGGTACAGGGTCTCATTATGCAGCTCGAATTCATAGTGATCCTCCTGCCTCAGCCTCCCCAGCACTGGAATTACAGATGTGTACCATCAAGCCCTGTCTCAGGGGCCGCTCAGTGCTCCCAGGGTTGGGGCTGGTGCAACATATCATGTTGGGGATTGAACCTCAGTTCCTGGGCTTGCCAAGCAAGAACTGAGTCCACTGAGCTATTTTGCCTGTTAGTTGTAATAATCTCAATTTTTTCCGTCACACCAGGGATACATGATCCCTTAAAAGGAACAATCTCTCATGTTTATCTTGAGGTGTTTTTTTTTAATTTTTTTTTTAGGACTATGAACTTTTGGAGTGGGGAAGAAAGCTCTAATGCAGGAGACACATGGAGCAATACCAAGAAGCGTCAGTAGCAGCACACACAAAAATATATATATATATAGATCCAAACTTTCCTTACCACTCCTCTTTTAATAACGTGGACCATGAAAACCATGATAAAAACTGTCTAAACTTAACACCTAGATATATCTTTCTCACCTTGGCTTTCATAATACTCCTGGCAAAGCAAATATTAATTTCTTCAAAGCCAATGTTGTATCATCTCATCTCTTCAGACTAACTTCACAAGAAAGATTGTTCTGTAGTATTGTAGATCTGATTTATTTTCATTGGTTTAACTAGATGGGGAGTAGAGGGTAGGGAACAGTAGGGAAAGATTGAAAAATGGTTATTAAGTTACAGGAAGAATCCAAAAGTTCGGGTGAACTCTTACACAGCGTGGTAACCACAGGTGACAAGAACACAGTTCATATTTCAAAAAGTTTTCTCCATAGAGCAATAAATGTTTAGAGATAAATATGTTTAAAACAATTTAAACATTACATGAAGTACGCCATGCATCAAAAAAATCACATGCTATAGGAGCAGTTTTTGCTGTGTATCAGTTAAAAAATAAATTTAACTTAAATGCAAAAGCTAATTTACCTACCAATAAATCAAAGATCTTTATTTTGCTTTGTTTTGCTGTTTTATTTTTTTTCTTGGCAGTTTGTTGTAGCTGATTTTCTTGCAAATGTTTATATGCTCTGAATTGTCACATTAATTTTACTTTAATAAAATAAAATGTTTATGCAAATCCAAACTCTTTCACCTCATTATTGTTCACAGAAAATGATTACAAGTGCAATACATTAAAGCTTATATCACAAGTTTTAATTTATTGTCTATTTCACATGCTATTTTCACATTTCCAGCCAGTGTTCCCAGGCTCTAAGTCTGTGTCATAATGATTACTGCAGAAACAAAAGCTTGCCTTGGTATTCAGATAGGAAGTCATTAATAAGTAATGCTAAAAACATAATGCTTAATTGTTCTTGTTCATGTAGCTATGGGCTGATTCAGTACATATATTTTGCTGGTAGTACATGTTTAATAGCTTGTGTTTGTACCCACAAGATTAACTGCCTGTACTGATTTGGTGCTATTGTCTTAGGTCAGCGTGTCCATTGAAATAGGATGGCACATTATTTTGCATTATGCATTGTGTAAGATAATTTGTACCTGACATCACTAATAAAACACAATAAAATTCAACTTTTATTATTAAAAAACTATCACTTTTAAACACTTAACCGTTTACCCTCAGCATCACTGAACAGCATGTTTATTTGTGTACTAACTCTTCTGAGTATCACTTAGACAGGTATCATTTCAATCAGTCAGTTTTTTCTTTTTTTTGGAGGAACCAGGCATTGAACTCAGGTGCTTGTGCTTGCCACTTATTCTACTGAGCCATCTCCCAACCCCTTCAACCAGTCAATTCTTGAATTGAATAAATTAGGTAAAATTATTGTTATATCATAGAAATTAATACTAAATATGCAATTTTTGGACACATTATTTTAAAAATTGAACTGGTAAGTGGTTAGGATATATACTCTCGAAGAGTAGCAAATATACCTTATGAAGACACAATCCTGCTTTGCAAAGCTACATTTCTTTATTGTAATTTGAATGGTTTTAGTCTATGTATGTGGCCCTATCTATCTCTGTGTCTTTATCTATCCATCTGTCTACATAACTACGCACATGAATGTCCTAAGAAATGAGAAAGTTCTAGTCTGTGTAGAGACAAGAAATGGAAGACATGAAATATTTGCATGTTGCTATCTGGCACTGTAGAAAACCAATTTGAAGACAACAATATACAATATAATACACATTGTTGAATTCCTATGCTTCGTTTAGTGAAATTCTGTATTGATTCTAATTTTCTTTTTACATTTTTTTTCAATTTTATGTGTTTGATACAAGGTCTCACTATGAAGCTTGTACTCATAGTGATCCTCCTATTTTCAGCCTCCCCAATGCTGGAATTACAGGTGTGCACCACCACACTCAGCCTCCTTCCCTGGCTTAGCATGCCCCAGGGGCAGGGCCAGCATGGCTTATGGGATTGAGGATCAAACTCTGGTCCCTGCACTTGCCAAAGCAAGCACTTAATCCACTAAGCTATCTCACTGGCCCTTTCTTACTATTTTGAATTCTTTTTTAAAATTTAAAAACTCACCTTGTTATTCTGATGGATTTTCCTTTAAATGTGATCTCTTTCTTTTCTTTAGCGGCTTTTAGTATACTGTTCCTATGCT
>NDGM011242727.1:0-12476 GCA_002564305.1 Octomys mimax
GAAAGAAAGAAAGAAAGAAAGAAAGAAAGAAAGAAAGAAAGAAAGAAAGAAAGAGAAGGAAAACAAAGAAGGACAAAAAGAAAGGGAAGAGAAAAGAATGGAGGAGTAAGAGAGAAACAAAAAGTCCTGGAGAAGGTGAATGAATTTTCTCTAACTATAGTTCTACCACAAATTAGATGAATTTAAACCTTCATTTTCTTTAAATCTGTAATTAACAAAATATTACTGTAGGCAGAAAGTGAATGTGTCCTATAGCTAAGAGGGATGTTCACATCATCTCTGAGAGGAAAAATGGTTGCTATTAAAGTATTAAGCGTTATTTGAGGAATTCTTGTGATCAAGTCATCAATGTGTCTTTGCTAGGCTTGAGAGAAATTTCATGAGAAATTTGGGTAAATTCTGTTGAGGTGCTTTCTTTCTTAGAAAGATCCTGAAGATCAGAACCTACTAACCTATTTTTTTTATCATCTTGAAAGCATTTGCGATCTCAAGTACCCAATTTATTTTATTTCAATAAACTGAATTTAATGCGTACATTAAATTAAATCTTCCATTTAAGAAGTTTTAGTGGATATACTTTCAGGAATGCTTACACATATATCAATAATATTAAGCTAATAATTTGATATATTTTGATATTTAAAAACAGTCATATCAATTACAATTATAAGACAGACACACGTTCTTCCAACTTTGTATCTGTCTGCCAACCAGCCAATCAAAAATTGTTTCTAGCTTCAGTATTTTCCCCTGGTCATCAATATCCATTTCAAAGTCCAGTTCTGCTTTCATCGACAAAACCCATACAATAAATGATACAAATATGTTAGTGCTCTGAGAACTGCCTGCTTTTCTCTGTAAGTGACCCTGTTTTACATATGCTATCACTTATACAAAAAAATGAGAGTAAAACTTGTCCTTTGTTTTATAAATCACCTCACTACATTTTATCCATGCTAATTTTAAAAAGCATTTAATTTATTAAAATATTTATACCTTTTGAACAATAGGACATGTCTAAATTAAAATCAGAAAAAAATTACTTCAAAAATATCACTAATACCTCAAAATAAGAGAAAATAAACTTGTTGAATTTTTGAAGTTTAAAATTCATCCAAAAGTTTTAAATTTATGAATTTGAACTTAGAGCTGTATTCTTAATATTTAAAATATTAAATAGGATAATAAGAAATTATAAAATAGGTTCATAGTTCTATGTGAACAATTATAACCTATTTTCCAAAATTTGTCAGACTATAGTAGTGTAAGTAAATACATTTTTTTAAAAAATTATACTTCATAGTTAACTTACAATTTAGTAAATTGGATCATTAAAATATTTTTGCTTTCAAAACAACTAAATGTAAAACTTTGAAACTATTGGAAAATTATACATTTTGTGCCATATGTCATTGAAAATGGAAGAATATATGGGTGATATTGAGCATTTAATGGGCCTCAGTACTAAGTTGTAGATGTAAGCTATTTAATACGAGTCATAGTAAAATTCCATGAGATAGATACACTCAAAGCACATAAATGCTTTGCAAACCCATAGGATTATATGAATACTCTTCTGAGAAGAATTCAAAATAATATTTTAAATGTGTACTATTGCTCTTCTAATAGTTATGTATGACAATTTTTTAAAAAAATGTATGCACTTGTTCTGATTTTAATTTAAAATGATTTAAACGAGGCTGGCGAGGTAGCTCAATGGACTACAGTGCCTGCTTTGGCAAGCCTAGGCAAGCGTAGGGACCAAGATTTGATCCTTGGCCCCACACGCCATGTCAGCCCCAACCCACGGTGGGCTGAACTGGCTACCAAGTCGGGGAGTAGTGGCACAAACCCGTAATCCCAGTGCTGGGAGGCTGACAGCAGGACAATCCCCTTGAGTCCGAGCTGCGTAGTGAGACCCTGTGACAACCAAACACTAATACCAATATTAATACTAATACTAATAAATAAAATGGATTAAGCATATCTTGGACCATAAGAATGACCACTAAATATTCTGATCCTCTTTCCTTGGCATTAGTGTGCCTATGATCATATTGAGGCAGGCTTATACTACTGCATATAGCTTAGATAAGCTAGACTAAGAGAGCTGCATTATTTTACAGAGATAATTTCATGTCAAGCTAACAGGTGAATAAGGTAATATTTACAGAATAATAAAAAGAGATAGCAGCTTAACATATAACACAATGCTATATGTCACTACTCTTTTCATAGTTCATCAAGAACTTTGCTATTATTATGAGATTCATCCATGCTGTGTGAATCCCTAAGTAATTCCTCCTTTGGACTGAAAACAGTATTTCATTGCTGTACAGAAGTACAACACACTTTGCTTTTCCATTCACTTAATTATGGACATTTGGGTTGCTTCCATTCTGGGGTTTGAAGAATGAAGCTTCTTTGAACACTAATATTGTTCAGGTCTTGACATATACATGAGGTTTTGCTCAAGGCTAAAGTCTTTCATTACAGCTATACTCTGAAAACTGGGAGAAAAGTAAATTTTCTTCTTGGATGAGATGCAATGTAATTTCTGACTCATTTTCCTAGAAAGCCTTCTTTTATTTAGTTTTTCTCTGATGGGAGAGTTTTCAAATTGTTGAACAAGTGTCAGCAAAGAACTTGAGCCAGGACTATTGCCCAGTTTCTCTATGGTCCTTGCATTCTGAGAATATTCATTCCACTGTAAAAGTCAGTCTGCCTCTGTGCAAAACTTACTTTAATGGGGCTGGGGAGATGGCTTAGTAGAATAAGTGATTACCTAGTTAGCTCAACGGCCTGAGTTCAATCCCCAGTTAAGAAGCAAATGCAAAAACAAAAACAAAAACAAAAACTCCTTCCCTTAATCAGTGGGGATGGGCTTTGGAAAAGCACAGAGTCCTTTCTCCCAGGACACTTTTTTTATCTACATCTGCCATTTGTCATGAGAGTGCTGAGTTCTTTTCATCTTATCTGTGGCTAAATCAGCAGCCAGCAGGCCTGTCCAAATCTAGCACCAAATGACCTTTGTTGGTTGCACAGCCTGTCCATGGGGTTGGCCTGCTCATCCTGGGGCCACCCACCTTTGTGTTTCAGTTGTCTCACTAGTTATCGTTGCCCCATGGCTTCATGGTATCAGTGACCTGTCCTTGGCCACCTTCCTGAGTTAGGAGTTCCTCTATATGCACCTTCTGGTGAATAGAAGGCCTTTCAATATCAGAGAACCATCCTGGAAATGAGGACTTATGCTTTTGGAGTCTCTTCAAGAGGAATCAGGACTTCCTGTGTCTCATAACATGATTTCCATAGAGACCAACTCTTGTTCCAGGTCTTAGTCTATTTCCCTGGGATGGAGAAGCCTGGTATGGCTGGTGGGATGCAGCATCATTGCTGTCCTCATCGCTGTTGCTGGGTCAGCTGTGGTGGGGTTGTCAGGCCTTGCGGAGTTGGCCTGGCACTGACAGGAGGTGCCGTGGTGCATGTACCTGCTGCGTACCTCCACAACTCTGCCTGCATCCTGATGGCCACCACTGTGCTCATCAGCAGAGCATATGGGACTCCAGGGGGACTTCTCACACTGCTGCCTCGGTGGGGCAGGCTACTGCTGCCGGGGGCTCAGGATTGCAGTCCCAGTCACAGACAGCTGCTTGTAATTTCATTTCTTGTGTTTTTGGATTTTTTTCCTTGGCCCTCTCTGTTTTGTTTTGTTCTACTAAGAATTGAACTCAGAACTTTGTGTCCCACTGTGCTATACTCTAACCCTAAGAATTGTCTCATTGTTTCTTTGCTTGTTTTGGATTAAGTCCTTCTCAGTATGGTTTCCCTCCAGGCTGCTTTGAAGGTGACTATAGGTAACCAAGGTTAGGATGGGGGACATATGTTAGCAAGCCCTTCCCCAGGGGGTTATGTTATCCTCCATCCGGAACTGATACCACAGCCACTATTTGAATACACACCTCAATCCTGCCAACCCAGCTCATCCTGCCAACTATAGCACTTGTCAGAGTTGGTGGTATGAAGGGGTATTTTCCTGGGTGAGGTCCCCAAAAGTAATGTATGTAGGGCAGGCATCAGCAATGATAGCAAACATTTGTTGTTCAGCCCTTACACACTATGTTATCCTGGATTTGCATTCTTGTACAGTGACCTAACCATGTAGCATTTGTGCTAAATTATGGTTATGTAAGAATGCCCTGCTGTGTGGCCATGTTAGACAGGGGGGTCATGTCCTCATACATATTCAGATGCCCCAAGCTCTGAAGCAATACTGAAGCAACTCCCCACAGTATTTTAAAGAAAACTATTAAAAAGTATTTATCATTCTAAAGTAATGAGAATTATCTAAGATTCTGAAATTCTATGACTAATATAGCAGTAAGAATAACAATAGTAAATATTAAGAAATTTATCTATTTCTGAAAATGAACATTTTGGCTTTGTTTTTGAACCTCTTGGATATCCATGAGCTGCAGAAGAAATAGTTTTTCATGTTCCAAATCATTTGAGTTATGTAGATTCTAAACCTAGACATAATTTTTACTTCCAGGGGGTTGAATTTTTTGCAGTTGGCAAAAAATATGCATTTCCACAAAGTAAAAAATAAAAAAAATAGAAAATTAAAACAGAAAGAAAAAAGAAGAAGAGAGAAAGAAGAAATAAAAGAAAAACACTATGAGAAAAGCAAATTCTTACTACACACACTGCCAAAAATGTGATAACTGCTCTTTTGAAAGGTATTCAGCCCACATAAACCATCTGCTTGGCAGCTCAGCATTGCATGAGGATTAGAGAGAAAGAATTGTGGCACGCTGGGGAGTTAGGAATTAATGCTCTGTACAAGGGAATGTGTATAAAACAGAAGGAAGATGGTATCTAAGGTGAAACGTTTTGTTTTGATACAGGCTAATCTCTCATTGCACATTACATAATAATTTATTTAAAAGATCCATGTCATCCTCTCACCTCTTGTTTATTAGAAATTTAAGTAATAGACTCAATTTCTAAGCCAAGTAACAGAGTTTTAAAATAGATTTTAAAATCTTGAAATGTGAAAAAAAATGAATATATTCTCTTGCTTTCAGTAATGACCATTTTTCTGGAGAAAGTCCAGGAAAGTGCTGAAGTCCCGAGCCTGGCCATATCCTAACTCACAAATCCAGCCACTAATGAAGGAATTTTCAAGTGCCAACCAGCTAACTGATATTATTCTAAGAACACCAATTACAGCATAGAAAAAAAAACATATTTTAAATACATATAACTCTACCCACAGAGCTGATATTTATTAGAAGTTAATTAGAGTAGACTAAACATTGTTGATATTATCTATCTGTATGTATTTGTCAAAATAAACATGGTTTAAAAGATTGAACACTTTACATTTTTTTACTAGTATGTCCATTACCACACCTGCCTACATCCATTTATAAGTTATTTAAGTGAAAATAATTTTTTAAATTAAGAATGTAGGAACTATGAGGATGAAAAGATGCACGCAATACTCAGAAATATCTGGTAAATACATTTTAATTGTTTCTAAATGAAAAAAGACAAAATTTACCAGTATAACCTTTCAATTAAAATACAGTCTAAATATGTACAGGCTAGTTACAGACTACCTGTTCTTAAAATACTACTCTGATACTTCTAGGTAATATTTGGCTTAGCAATTAAAAGGTTTATCTTTGCTCCTTTACCCCTTGGTTCCTTTGTCTCCTCCAGGCTGGCAGTGTCATCTGCAGTGCACATACACAGGGTGCCCAGTGACATAGGCTGTGACATTGAAGCTAGATGTCAGCCACACCTGAGAGGCAGCCAGGAGATGTTGGCACTCAAACTGTGCACCTCTGCGGGGGAGCAGAGGACCTCTGGTGTTGCTAAGAAGGCCGCAGCATAAGCTTCTGACTAGAGAGCCAACAGCCCAAAAGACAGTGGGTATCGGGTGCTTGGCTCAGTGCTCTTATGATGTCTATATTTCCCTGGTTGTTAAATATCTACTGGGGCACATTGACTGGTTCTTGGCTAGACTCCATGCAGGGGAAATTCTACTTATGAGTTCAACTGGTAACATCTTTAGTTTTGGGACAATCACATCATGCACTGCTGACTCTCTCACATGCCACAGGTTGTGTGTGAGAGCATTATCAACTGCTTGAAGGCCATGAGGAGATAGGACAGACTGTCTTAAAATTGGAAGAAGAAAGGTTGATATATCCTGCATAGTCCCTTGAACCAATGGGCCTTCCAGGTGTTGCAACAGTGTAATTTGCATAGCCTGACTTTGTGCCATGACCTGATGGCCCAAGTTGGGCCAAACATCACTGTTCCATTATATTGATGATGTCATGTTAACCTCTGATTGCCTTGCAGACTTGGGCACCACTGTAAACATGCTACAGGAGGCTTTGCTGGCCTGGGTGTGTGCTATCAATAAACATAAGTTCCAGGCATCTGGATTGTCTATCAAAATCTTGAGCATAATATAGTTAAGTAAGATGAAAATGCTTCCTGATGACATTATTGATAAAATCCTGACATGCCCCAGTCCTATGACAGTATGCCATTTGCAGAGATCCAAGGGCCTAGAGAGCTTGTGGCAGATGTTGACACCACACCCAGAAAAGAGTGACATGGGACAGGAAAGACACAGGGGAATCTGCTTTCCAGGGGTCAAAGAGGACAGTCACACAGGTACAGGTCCTCAGAGTTATTGACCAAACCCTACCATTTACTCTATAATGAGTATAGATGACTTCAGGTTAGGCTGGGGCCCATCAGGAAGGAAATCTACTCTGGCAGATTTTGGTCAAAATTGCACAAAACACCTGAAATCTAGTATTCTGTGACTGAGAAATAGCTAGCAATGGTAAATGCTGCTTTGTACATCTGTGCAAGTGTGATTAGACTACAGCAGGCCAGGCCCCTACCCTCACATGGTGAGGGATGCACTTACAGCCCATTAGCAGTTGAACTGTCAAAGGTATTGGGACCAGTGATGTGTACATCACAAGAAGCTGTGCAGGATGAGAGACTACAGGTTACTATACCTAGCTCAGACACCGGCTGCTGCCTGGCATGACAGTTCTAGCCATAGCACAACTTGTAATGAATGGCAGTCACTGTCCCTCCAACACAGACACCATCTGGTTTGAAACCAGAACAGGTAGGTTGAGCCAATGGGCAGAGTTGCAGTGTGGCTACCTGTGATACTTGAAGAAGGTCCCCTACATGTTTGAATAAGTAGTTGGACCATATTCAGAGTGCTGATCCTCTGGCTACCAGCTTGAGCATCCCAGGATTGGTACATAGGGCACTGATCCTTGTGAGGAGCTGACCTACAGTGAGATTTATGGGCTCATGGCTGAACAACTGCCATGGAATATATTATGCTTCAGGACATAATTCTTCCTCTCATCAGAGAATGATAGCACATGCTTTGAGATGGAATTATAATGGTTGACTGTGGCATATGGATGTTGCAATGGATAGTATCTGACCAGTAAACATGGAAGGCTACTAGAGATACTGTCTAACCAGGAAATCCATTTCAATGGAGCCCAGGTACAGAATGAGCTTCTCATAGAAGTGATATTGCTCCAACCTTTGAAAAGGTAGAATTTGAGAAGTCAAATGTTGCAACAGCAAGATTAATGCAATCTTGCTTGACAGTATTTAGAAATACTGTTATTTTCAACATTTTCTCCTATAAATATCTTTCATTAACTCATCACAAACACATAGACTTTAAAGTAATTACTTCTGCATTCCCCACATGGAGAGAGAAGTCATATCAGCAAAAATACTCTTCTACATAAAAGTAACACATGCTAGTAAAAGTAGAAAAAATCATCATTGTAAAAATTCTTAAAATAATCAAAAAGTTTCAAAATATTTAGAAAGACTTTCAAAAGTCCAGACACCATTTACTTAAGAAAACATGACTAAGTCTTGTTTGAACAGTAGGGTTTGTGGTAGTTCAAGTTTGTCTATTTCCATCCAGTCTCCCCAGTACAATGGGAGCATGAAAAGTCCTTAGCCCCACAGTCATGAGTAGAATTGTCAGCCTCCCAGTCAGCTCATGACTGGAGTTCTTCAAGGCCTTGTGCAGATCCAACTGGCATTAAATGACATTAGGACAGCTTCCTGAAAAGTCTTACAGACTTCCCTTCATTTGATGACTCAGGGCTTACTTACAGTAAGAAGGCTTTTACTAGAACAACTGTAGAAGATAATCAGCAGCAATAACTTAACATCATATCTGAGCATGACTATGAGTCTCACCTATGAGCAAATAGTAGTTATTTTAAAAGTACATATTTTAGTAAGGAAGAACCACACCCTGGCACTGCTACTGGGGGTCCAAGTCCTTCTGATGGAGATTTCCCAAAATAAAATAGCATAAAATATATTGGTTTAATTACTACATCTTTATGGTGATTGATTGGTATATTTTCAACAGTTAAAAATACAGAAACTTATCTTTCCATATATAAAATTTGGATATGTAAACACACTTGTTTGTCCTGGGATGTGAGGCATAGATACAGAGTTTGAGTTCACTCTTCCCTTCATCAATTGCTTAATGACAGTATGGCTGGTGAGAGGAATCTGAGAGTCTAATATCAGTTCCCACTCCCTTCATCCACTGAATAGCATGCCTTAGCTTATGAAAGAAGTGTGAGCTAGGCTTCTCCTTTCTCCATTGACCTGGGACAGCACAGTTAGCAAGAGAAGTCTGAGATCTGCCCTTCCTTCCCTCCATGGGGGTCTTAGGCCTGGAGACCTGTGTGAACACCAGCCACACAATAGGACCCTGGCTAAGGAGCACATGAAGAACAAGCAGGACTAGAAGCATGGAAATATCCTGTGTAACATTAGTAAACAGGTGATTTCTAACATTTCGTTTTGTTATATTCTACTCATATTCTCTCTCTCACGATAACATTCTTGCTTGACTTTATGATTCTTTTTTTAATGTACAGGGTCTACAAGGTTTTACTCCATAGATCAGACTCATAGAGATCCTCCTGATTTTGGCCTCTCAGGTGCTGGGACTACAAGCATGTGCCACCATGCCCAGTCTCAGTAGCCCTCTCAGCATGCCGCTGGGGCTGGGCTAGCACGGCACTCCAGAGATCGTATCCCGGTCCCTGTGCCTGCCTAAGCAGGCACTTTAGTTCGCTAAGCTATCTGGCCAGCCCTAAATTTATGATTCTTTCATGAGAGTAAATATTTTCTCTTCTCTTTTTGGTTAACTTCAAAACTCCTAGGCTTTCTTTTCCAATCTGCTCCTCCTGTGTCCTACAACTACCCAAAATCTGGAAGATCAACTTTGCTCGTACTATATTTAATCTCACACATCTCTCCATTCTACCTCCTATTCTCCTTAATCCCTCTCCACAACAGCATATAAAAATCTCCTGTTTCAAATCATTGCATATAAGTTCTTGGCATAGGCTGGATTACATTATATTTTTGTAGGCCTTCTTCCTATGGCTATAGATATCAGGTTAATAGCAAAGTTTGTCAGTAGCTACATTGTAACTAAGTCTACAGTTGTTGTCAACTAAAATATTTTAATCAAGATGTCAGACATACTATAACCAGTTTTCCCTCCTACATGACAACACTGTTATTGTAATCAGTCATAGCCATAACCATAGTCCAGTGAAAATGGAATAGGCCCTAAGTCAAACTGATAGCAACTCCCCAGACTTAATACATTGGGAAGGAAGGTTTTGGGGATAGACATAAAGTTAAGAACAACAACATCTAAAAGACATCTGAAGGAAGAGACACCTCCTAAGGAAGCCACAGCAGCAATGATATGACGTGAGAAGTGTACAAACATCAACACAGAAAACAAAATAAAATAGAAAAATTTAAGACAATAAAGCCAAATGAATACCAAATGCTCCTACCACCCAGGACAATTCCAGAGCACAAAGAGACAAAGGAAATCTGAAGCCAACAAATAGAACTCTAAAATGATAGCAGCAGAAGTTAAAAAAAAGGAAGAGGCCATAGAAAAATAATCTCTAAATTACAAGATGAAATGACTATCAAATTAAAAAATATTAAAGCAGACACAGATAGCCAAACAGAGAGGTTCAAGAAAATGACAGAAGCCATGAATGTCAAACACAGAAAAGAAATTATGTCGATGAAACAAATTCAAACAAAAATTCAGGTAATTAGAAACTACACTGAATGTGTATGCATCAGATTGAATAAAAGCAAAGATAGAATATCAGATGTAAGGGCTGGAGAGATAACTTGGTGGTATAAGAGTCTGCCCGACAAGTACAAGGAGCTAAGTTTGATACCTAGTACTGCATGCTGTACTAGCCCCAGCAAACAGGTGCACCATGGAGGCCCTGAAACACAGCATGACAGTGGAGGCCTGGAATCCCAGCACTGGGCAGGCTGAGCTGGGAGGACCGATACAAGTCTGAGTTATGTAGTGAGACCTTGTTACAAAATATATTATTTTTTTGAAGAGTATCAGATCCAGAAAATAGGAATATGACTATAGAGCAGGAAAAAAGATATCTTAAAAATCATAAGAGATAACAAAAATTTCATCTGAAAGTTGCAGCATTAAGCAAAGAAGAACAACATAAGCATAACTGAAATCAGAGAAAAAGCTGGAGATAGTACATAAGACTGTAATTCACAGTACATAATGCCAGATAACTTCCCAAACATAGATAAAGAATTTGACATACAAATAAATTAAGCACATAGTACTCCAAATAACTATATCCTAAAGAAGTCTACAGGAAGGAATACAGTAATCATGATACTAGAAATTCAGCACAAGAACAAAATATTCAAAACAGCTAGAGAAAAGTAATACATATAAAGGAAAGCCCATCAGAATCATAGTAATCTTCTCAACATGAACTTTCAAAGCAAGAACTTTGGGTGAGGGATTTCAAGCCCTAAATATTCTTCAAGAAACTTTGATGTGGTCTTGCCAGATAGTTCAGCAGATTAGTGCATCAGCTTAGGTAGTCACAGGGGTCAGGGATTCTGTCTATTTCTTCTGTGTTTTCCACACCATGACCAAGTAAAGATAATCTCTTAATAAGTGACGTTGGAAAATTGCCTTTCCAAAAGTCAAAAACTAAAACTAGATTCATTTCTTTCACCATATACTAAACTATAGTCAAAAGGAATAAATGATTTGAATGTTAAAATAGAAACACTAAATTTTACTGGAAGATAAAATAGGTAGAAATATCAAAGATATAAGTATAGAAAGAAACTTCATGAAAAAAACCCAGACTACAAATCGGCCAAGCAACGGCCATGACTCATCCACACAGCTGACACTGACAAAGAATCTAGAAACTATGGCGCAGGGTTTCAGGGTACATCCTGAGGAGATTTGACTGATCTTGTCAGATACAAAAGTTATATATCTTGTTATATAGTTTTTGCTTTATCTTGGTCTTAGCCATCCATCAGAAAAGTATAAAAACAAAGTATAAAAAGTAAAGCCTAATATGCTGACCTATAAAAGGCTCAAGTCAACAACTCCTGACATTGCCAGTCCCACGGATGATACACTACTATTATGGATTACTGGACTATATTGGATTATTTGGCTGAATTCATGTACCTACAATATTTTAATGACAATGGAATACCCACCTCTGACAAAGCTAAACAAAAAAAGGGATATAAATGGAGGACCATTTTGTATCTGTGTATACAAAATAGTTAGGATAGATGTACAGCTACTTTCTCTTAATTCAATGAGAAGAAAGATTTATACTAATAGTGTTTGGACAGAATATCATGTCTGCATCTTATACTGTGAATAACTACAAAGACAACAATATGCAATGTATTAATTATTATAATAATTAGTTACAATAATTAATACATTAACTGTCCTATTAACTTGTTTTGAAACTGTCTCATTGCTATTTGTTTCTCAATAAAATTAATAATAACCCCAGACTACAGTGGAAATATTACAATCAACAAATAGCTTTTTAATAAAAGAGAAGTTACCACCAGAGTGAAAATACAACCACAGGGCAGGAAAAATTACAACCAATTGTCTCTCAAACAAAGAAGTTATATCTACAACATATAAATCATGTGAAAATGATCAGACTTCATAAATTAAAAGCTCCAATCAAAATATGGGTATCTGAGGTGAATGCACACTTCTCAGATGAAGAAATACAAATCAAGGGACCACAGAGGAAAGTGATCCACCATATTTAGTGTTCCTAAGGAGAGCCATCCAGAGAGAGAAAAATTCTCTCAGGCTTTCATAGAGAACAAGTGATCAAGTGATGGCTGTGATTCATCAGGGTGGATGACACTGACAAAAGATCTACAAACTGCCATATATGGTTCCAGGTGAATCTTGGGGGGCTTGACTGACCTCTTCAGATACAAAAGTTACATTTTTAGTTATATAGGTCTTACTTTAACTTGGTCTTAACCATCCA
>NDGM011242731.1:273-17500 GCA_002564305.1 Octomys mimax
ATAGTAGTTATTCAGAGGACAAGATGCAGACATGATATCTTGTCTAAAGAATATTAGTACAAATCTTTCTTCTCATCAAACTAAGAGAAAGTAGCTATATATCTATCCTAACTATCTTAGGGCATATAAAGGACTGTTTTATAGGGAAAAACATGTTCTTGTTCAAAAGGGATGAGAACTTCTAATGTTGGTTAAGATCGAGAGAAACAAGCTTCAGAAATATGAAACCTGCCCTCTCATGGTCTTTGACATGAGTGAATTTGTTTTCTTAGAAGAAAATGTGAAGTGTCATTCTTATGCTCAGGAAAACACTCTTAGAAACTTGTGCTTTGGGTCAGAGATGAACGGGAACAATTAGTCAACCTCTGAGTCAGGTCTATTAATTTATAATAATTAAGAATAAGAGGCAGATGACATTTCCTATACAAAGCAAGACAACATCTAGCTATAGTGTCCAGGAAAAGACTCATCTCACTCTTACACAATCTGAGTCATTTCTTTCATTTTATTTGAGGAGCAGAATAGTTTGCAGTGTAGACTTCAATTTCTGTGAAAATGTCAACATGGATGTGGATTAAAAATAACTGTTCAAAAATTGTAGGTGGGAAGAGAATACTCACTGTGCCTCCTGTTGTCTCTTTCAGCCTTAAATTTCATCATAAAGAGGAAGCCTGATATTAACTGTGCATTTATTTATGGTTCCTCATAAATGCATAGGTTATTTCCATTTTACCAACACAAATTTGTAGCAACCATTAAATACTTCCCAGAAAATAGTTTTTAGTAACTTCACTTGAGCATAATCCAAGTGTCTATGATTTTTTTTTCAATAACAGGAAATACATTAGTTTCTTTAGGGCATTCATTTAAAAATTCATAAAATACTTAGAACAACTTCAAGTGAAATACAGTCACATCTGGTTCCTGATTGGAGAACTCAGGACTTGCATCCCTGGGTCACACAGAGGGGTGGCCCTGCTACAGTGCAAGTTCACCAAGATCAGAAATTCAGGCCACTAATAAATGAGAGGGACAAAGTTTAATGACTGAAAGACACTTTATTTGTAATGCAGAGAAGGGGAGGAAAGAAGATTGTCAGGGCTCCCCCACCCCCAACTTGCCATAACTGGATCTGGCTTCCAGGCATCTCTGCCTAACAGTTTCTCTTCCACTGATCTTCACGCAGCTTCTGTCTACTTGTGTGCTATGGTTTGTGTCTAGTCTCCTCAAAGCCTCACACAATCACTGGGGCAGCTTCTAGAGTTTGTAAGTAATTCATGGTCCAATGTCAGGAATATAGGTGTGAGTGCTGTAATCGCCTTGGGACAGGCAATCTGTATACAATATGGGGAAGGGAGAGAGGCTGGCTAGCTCCTACAGCCCTGGCTCCTCCCTTTGTTCTTTGCAGTTTTCTGCTGCCTTGAACTGCTGCCCTTTGCCATGTGCCACTCTGCCTTGGAGCCACCCAAGTACGGACTGAAACCTCCACTATGAGCTAAATAAACCTTTCCTTCCTTGATTTTGGGTGTTGGGTATTTTGAACCAGCAACAAGAGAAGAGTAACGGAGACATTGTGCTTGACCTACTTTTCAGGGCTTCTGGGATGGGTGGTGGTTTGACAGGAGCATGCCTTATTCATGGTTAGCTTAGAGATAGTAAGTGGGTGTGTGTGTGTGTCTACTGTACTCTATAATGATCCTAGAGTAAATAATATAGTAGTGACTAGGATGAACACACACACACACATCTGTGTGTATACGGTAGTGCACAGATGTGAGTACATACTTGTATACAATGAATAAGAGCTCTCCCAAAGCTTGGCCTCTGTCCCTTCTACTTGCTTCCCCTGCATTCTACTGTGTGTACTTGGCTTTCTCTCTATTTGAACTGTCACTCCTTCCCTTTTTGGTCTCTTGTTGCAATTCACAAGACCATTTGGTGTCTTTCTTTACCCTTTTTTTCCCCCTTCCTCTACCCCATCCTTGACCTGCTTCCCTGGAGAAATTCTCTAGAAATTCTCTAGTAAAGTTTGTTTTTAACTCCTTCTAGTTAGGATTGCTAGAAGACCGAAGGAGACACTGATTTTATTTTCTTGTCTAGAGGCCCTGCTCCTACAGCACCTTTCGCTCATGGTGGTCTGTCTTGGATACCTTTTGCCATAATTATGCAATAAGTTAAGGAAAGAAAAACATGTCAAGGTTTATTGGAGATGATGAAATTACTATTTCAAGTGTTTTTGGATTTCAGGAATTATGCAATTAATCATCTGCTTTATGAAATCTGAATTTTTTGAAGGAAATCTGAGATACTCATAATGAATCTTTCATCAAATGTGAGAATCCATTGAGCAAATACTTCTATGGGGTAACCTGGGTGATTTTAGATTTCAAAAACATGTATAATAAAAGTTTGAGGAAGTTTAGTTTTCCAAGTATAAATATCTTTTAAAAAATTAATAGTTTGCTTGCTGTGCAACAATTTTAAAGACGTAACGAAATCTGCATTGCTTTAAAAAGCATTGCCACGGGCATAGCATTCTCAACCAATGAGTGGTAGAACAGGGAATGCTGTCTTATTCCACTGTGTCATTTTATGAGACAAATGTTATGTTTTTCTCAGTGTCCTTCTCAGTGTCCTTTATGACATTAGAGGCTTGCTAATTAAGGAATACATATAGCATCATTTGAAATTCTGACTCTGTATTTCTAGTTACTACATTAGTATAGTGTTAATGACCTAGTAAATTGGTAACTTAAAACTCTAGATTATTGATGGAAAACTCTTATTTGAATGTCTCATCCTTTGAGTGTTGAATGGTAGAATGCTTTCTAGAGGAATAAGAATGATTTTTAATTTTATAGATATCTTTTTGATTGACTTAGTTTATCTCATTTTGTATTTCTAGCACCAGGAGATTCAATCATTTTTAGTGCAAATAAAAAGATATTTTAACATCTTATACAATTAGGAACTACTTTTGCCTCCCATAGGAATGTGTATCTCTTTATTATTTCTGGCAACTATAAGTCTATCTCCATTCTAGTAATGCATGTATTACATTCCCTGAAACTAATATAATTTTGGAATTTTTAAGGTCAGTTTCCTTGGCTTCTTTTGGAAGAAACCCACTGTAGTCTTATAACATGATTTGCTTCTTGACAGATTATAAATATGGTGTAAATTTTGAATGTACCTTAAGTTCCTGTAAAATAATAAGTAAATTAATAACAATAAATGATAATATATAGTACCAACATAATTGTCTAATCTTGTTTACATTTATATTTATAACTTATAAATCCTTCAAAAGGTTTTGATACTTCTAGTTTAAACACAATACACACACATACCACCAAGCAGTTCAAGATTATGCTTTGAAAAAAAGATTTGACTGGAAAGTAGCCACAGAAAGAGTAGAAATGGAATTCAGAACTGCAGTTTAACTCTCTGACTGTAATGCAGAATTGGCTGGCAGATAAAACAAAACATGAAGACAGAGGAACACCTAGTCTCCTTTCCCTTCTGGAAAGTGGTCTGGTGATTATTCACAAAAGCCGGGTTGGTACACTGGAAGATCTCCCCGCTGGGTCCTTCTGTTATCCAAGTCTCCAAGTAGCTTGCTCACATAAAATTGCAGAAGAGTCTGCAAATACGGGTGTGCTGGTATCTTTTTTATCTTAAAAATGTGAAGTGAGTTGTCAGTAGAATTTCAACAGTCTTCCTTCATTCTATCACCATTCTCTTGTGATTGTACTTTCTCCTGTACAAGTAGAATTATTGTATTTTTAAAAATTAGATTTAAAAGATTTCTAGAGGTGCCTGAGGGTAGAGGACTCGTTTGAAAATAAGCGACTCCTTACCATTGCCTAGTACGTTGAACTTGTACTAGGAAGTACTGAAGTGTACCCTTTCCTCACTCTTCCTACAGAGCAGAATGACAGACTTTTACTATAAAGACCCTGAGAGTAAATGGTTCTGGCTCTGCAGGTCATGCTGTCCTTGCAGTGGGAAAGCAAGGGCATTGCCCCTGCTCCAAAAACTTTGTATAAACATTAAATTTGAATTTTATGCAATTCTCACTCTTTCTCAAGTATTTTTAATTTTTTTCAGCCCTTGACACACAAAAACCATGTTTGGTGCAGGGATCCTGCAGAATAAGGCTGAGCAGAATTCCCCAATATCTGCTGCAAAACTTTGTGTCTCACGGTAGAGCCCAACACTCTCTCTTTTGGCATTTGATGTTCAACTTGAGCTATTTTACAATTTCCTCACTAAATATACACATGTGACACGTCTTTAAAATGTACATTATTCTCAAGTTTGATGCTGCCTTCTCCTTTGAAATCACAAAGTACTAGCCCAGACTTTCCATGTACTTTGCATGGTTAGAATCTTGGCTCACCTGTATCTACTTCATGTAATCTTCAGTTTTTCTTACTTTTTTGGATGGAAGACATTCCATCTCTGAGGCTGTGGCATCACTTCTGACCTGAACAACATAAACAAAGCTTGCAGAAGGATCAGAGTATTTCATGACATGCTCCATATTTTCAGATAAATGGAATTTCTATCCAGACATCAAAAGGATACCTAGTTGAATATGAACAACATTTTCCATAATTAAGGAGAACAGTAAATTATTTTTCAGTTTAGATAGAGGTAGATAATCAAGAAACATTTATATATTTTAGGCGCATGTAGAATGCAAGAGTTCTAGGCCAGCCAGATGGTTCAGGGGACTAAAGTACCTGCTTAGGCAGGTGCAGGAACTGGGGCCAGATCTCTGGCAAGCTGTGCTGGCCCTGCACCCAGGATGTGCTGAGATGGCAATTGAGCACGTGGTGGTTCGTTCATGCCTGTAATCCCAGTACTTGGGAGGCTGAAAACAGGAGAATCACTGCGAGTCTGATGTGTAGTGAGACCCTGTAGACCCTGTACTAAATACATTTTTAAAAAAAAAGAATGCAAGAATTCCGAGGTTTAAAAGGCTTCCACCTTGATTTCAGAAGGCCTGGAAAGCCAAGCAGTGTGCCCCTGAGAGGGTAGTATGTGAAGTTGCGACTGATAAACCCAAGAGGTTTGGAAAAACCAGAAATGTGGGTTATCTAAGGAAAGCTGCAATGAGGGAGCAGAGGTGGCCTAAGATCCTGGGAGCTGTAACTACCAGAAGCACCTTGGGGGTGGAGTCACACTGGAGTTCCCAGTGTGCCAGATTTCTGGGGTTTAATGCTTGCCCTGCTGAATTTTGGACTTGATTTGATCCTATTCCTTTGTATTCCCATTTCAATTTTTGGAAATTTTTGCAATTGAATGTTGGAAGTGTTTAATTTCACTTATACAAAAGCTTGCAACTAAACAGTTTGTCTTACATCTCTTGTAAGGAGACTTGGGACTTGGGCTTCTCAGCAACGCTGAAATTATTAGGACTTTGGCAACTCTTGCAGATGGACCAAATGTCTTTTACAAAAGAAGATGTACCTGAATCTTTGGGGAGGTAAATGTTATGGCTCTAATATAATATAATGGTGATACACTTACCATTGGTTTCTTAAATTTATTATTTATTTATTTAAATTTTAGGGAAGGGTCTAAAGGGTGTTCAGGGTCTCACTACTAGATTACACTCGTAGTGATCTGCCTGTTTACAGCCTCCCAAGAGTTTGGATTACAGGCACGTGCCACCATACCCAATATCAATTGTCATCTCAGCGTGTCCCGGGGGTGGGGCCAGTACGAAAAGCCTGGGAATTGAACCCCCAGCCCCTGGGCCTGCTTGTAGGCTCTTTAATCTGCTGAGCTATTTGGCCAGCCCTTGGTTTGTAAATTTAAATCTGTGTTATAATGTTCAAGTTGTAAAATAAGAATGTCTTTGTATCTGGAAAATGGTATAAAGAAATTTATCTGGTTGCCAAGTTGACAAGGAGTAGATTGTTATGGTTGATACATTACATTAAGTCCAGGAGTCTAGAAACCTAACTCAGCGGTTCTACATCCTGAGCTGAAAAGAAGGTGCCCTTACCACTCTAGGATGTTGTTCATTGTGTCAACTTGAGAAGTTTAAAAGTTTAACTAAGTGATTCAGCAGGAAGCCAGGGTCCAGGAGTGTTCTACTGCTCATGCATGGGTATAGCCTGCTTACAATATAAAGAAAGAAAACAGGCTTGTCTACCTTCCTTTGTGCTCTTGCTGCTTCTGCTGTCTTCTGCCATCTTGGATTGTTGCCCCTGTGCCATGCTTTCCTGCCTTCGAGCCAAATGAGTATGGACTGAAACCTCTACCAACTATGAGCTAAAACTGGGGAGATAGCGCAATAGAATAAGTGCTTGCCTGGCAAGCGCAGAGTCCTGAGTTCAATCCCCAGTACCACCTCCCAAAAAAAGATTTAAATTGTGAGCTGAATAAACCTTCCTTCCTTAACTTTGGGCATTGGGTATTTTGTCTCAGCAATGAGAGAAAGGTAACCAAGACACATATGAAATTCTGGCATCATAGATTTTTGTATGTCAACCACTTTCTCTTCCTCTAAATAATAAACTTGTAATCACTTTAACATTAATCTTTTATTGTTGTACTGTTTATATACTATCGTACATTTAAACCCTTACCTAAGTAAGATTCCTAAGTAACACACTAAAATCTACCTTTCCATAGGCACTCAACACTTCATGACAGAAGAGTAAGTCAGTGAACTCCAGAAGAAATATTTGCTACCTTATACCTCATAAATGTTTAATTGTATGCCTAGTGGCTTTATAAATATTATAGCAATGTGAGAGGAAGTATTGACTTTTGTATGACTCGTTCCAGGGTGGAGTTGTGGCCTCCAAGTAGCACAATATCATATAGGATCCTTACACAAACACCACATCCTTGGACTTGAGTTTCTTTGCAGTGTTCCACCCCAGCACAGCCAGGGGTCCCAGTGTTCAGCAATTTAACCCTGTAATCTAGGTCTCCAACACTGTGCCCTGTAGATTATGTATCCCCATATAACAATGGCTGGGATTCAGGCCATTTCAGAATTGTGTTTGCTACACTATGCTTTATTTTGTCCTCTAAAAGATGAATCAAGATCCATGTAATTTCACTGGGATCCATTTCTTTCTCTTTTCTTCCTGTGTACATAAAACAGCTTATCTCAAACTTTGCAGACATACATTTTGCTAACCTGGGGAAAGAGGTATATGAACTTTGCTGTCATCCAGTATCAGGATCAGAAATAAAACTTAACACTAAACAGTTCTAACAATGATGCCAACTCTGGCCTGGTTTGTAATGTGAAATGGCATTTGATACAGTTTGGAGCATTATAAGGACACCAAATTTTTCTTAGAATAAATGATTTAGGAAACTCTGATGCACAAAAATACTATATATTAGCTACAGAAAAAACAATGCCACCAAAGGTCTATAGTGTTTTATTGAACAGATGTGAAGCAATGCAACACAATGTTCCCAGGGATTGAACTCAGGTCCTTGTGCTTGCCAGGGAAGCACTTACTCTACTGAGCTATCTCCCCAGCCCCCCCCATTTGCTTGTTCTTGATAGATTATGAATGCTGTATTATTTTCTCTTTCCTCATGCTTTACATAAAGGGTATGCGGACCACTGTAAGTTTGCTGGCACAGGCCTCCTTGCAAGATCATGAACATTTTTTCTTTAACTTCCAGAGGAATGATAAGACAAAAGGAGGTATTCATGAGAAAACAAGACTCAAGCTCCTTCAAGCATGGGTTCTTTCCAATGAAACAACTAATTGCTCCCTCAGTGGTGCATGCCATTACATGGGTTTCTAGTTGCATCTTAATTGGCCTACTGGATCTTTTTGAGGTAGAAGAACTGCTACCTTAAGTCATGCTCTGAGGAAGACTCTCGTAAATGAAGGAAATCCTACATGGCAGATTGCATCAGGCTTCCAGTGAAAGCTTCTCCCACCTACTATGTGACCAATAAGCCACAGGTTTGGTGCTCATTAGCATTAGGGGAAGTTGGGCCAACTTATATTTTGTAAAAACTATATTTGGCACAGAGTCTCACTGCACAGTTGGGACTTGTAGTGGTCCTCCTGTTTTCAGCCTCCCCAGCACTGGGATTACAGACGTGCACCACCACACCCAGAATCGGTGGTTGGCTCAGCTTGCCTGCCCCAGAGGCAGGGCCTGCATGGCATAAAGTACTTGGGATTGAACCCTAGGTTCCTGTGCTTGCCTAAGCAGGCACTTAGTCCACTGATTTATCTTGCTGGCCCTGGCCAATTTATAATCTACTGAGGGATTATATCTGATGATTCCTCACCCTAGTCACTGTCTATGTGAAATTTCCCAAGGTATTTTGTCCAGAGCACCTACTTTCTGGAAAACCACCTAGAATGCAACCAACACCAAACAAGCAAAAGCTTCCACTGCAAAAAGTGATTAGGAAACATTAGTTTAAATAGCTTTCTTTGTCTCACCAGGAAGGAATTTAGTAGGATTCTATTCCAAATTTGTGTTTTACAAATGCATTTGATCACAAGATCCTTTCTTTCCAAGGTTATCTTTTTGCTACTTTGTGAAACACACTGTAACTAGATCACTTCTGATTGTTAAAATCCTTCAGCTGCCAGAGAACAAGGTGATCCTAGGATAACTCTGGGCGCGCTCTGCTTTCCTACCAACTCTAGCTCTCAAAGGCTCCTTCCGCGGTTCTCTCCATTTCCTGGCTGGCAGTTTCTGGATGGTAAAACACAAAAGAACCGTCTCCTGTTTCTTGAAAAAATGATTAGAGACAGGTTATATAACCTTGATTTTTTTCCCCCATGAGCTTTGCTGGGTTATTCAAAGGCATTTTGGAAGCTTGTTACTTGAGCTGACACTAGAAGTGTACTTACAAATGACAATGAAATTGTGGAAATTCTGGTAGGAAAAGCGGGATCTAATTTCTGCTGAAGCTGGAAAACGGTTGTTAGGTAGAAGCAAGAACAGTTAAAAGGATTTGTCTGATATTTACATTTTGTTCTGAAAATGTGCTGTGAAGTTAATCAGCTGATGAAGTACAACAGCTAAAGAGGTCATTGTGCAGATCTCCCCAGCAGTCTCAATGCAGAGGGCTCCCGAAGAGAGGACTTTTAGTTCTCTAATTGGGACACCATGCTGCGGCTGCTGGTGGTGGTGTTACAAGCGAGGGTTTCTCAACCTCAGCACTATTGCATTTTTGGCCAGATAATTCTTCTACTGGTGCTGGAGAGATGGACGCAGCAGTCCTGCGCACCATCAAATGTTGGCAGCATTTCTAGCATCTACCTACGGATGCCAGTAGCATTCTCCCCTTCTCAAATTAAAACAAGCAAAACAATCCTCAAGTATCACCAAAAGTACCCCGAGGCACAAAACTGGCGCCTGGCTCGCAACCAGTGGCGCGGTAAGTAACCGGATACACAGTTTCCATATGGCTTTTAGAAAGCAAAAGTCAAAATAAAATGGAAACCAAGCTACAGCTGACTTTCCTAGAGGCTGTCTCCGCGGGCGCTCAGGACTCAGACGCGGAAGGCCGGGCACTTGGCGGCTTTCTATACCTGAGCCGCTCCGCGGAAGCCTCGGCGTGCGCGGCCGGGTCTCCGTGCGCCCCGCGGTGGGGTGTGCCGGACGCTCCCCTGGGAGGCGCGGTCGCCCGGCTCCCCCCGCTTGCTTGGCCCGGTTCCCTGCGGGGGGTGGAGCCGCCCGCGGGCCCGGCTGCAGGCCCCGCCTTGGCCGCCTGAGCCGGCGCCGGCTACTCCGACGGGAAACTGCGAGCGAGCGCCGCAGCCGGCAGCGCTCAGCCCAGGTGCGTGGGCCCTGCCGGGCGGACTCCCAGGCGGCGACCCCGCCACCGCGCCGTGCGGGACGTTTCTGCAGTGGAGCTGCGCTTCTCTCTGGTTGAAGAACAAATTTCTGCCCAGAAAGTGAGCTGAGAGCTGCCCAGGACCTTGCCGAAGTCCGAGGCGCGGCTCCGGGCCGGGAGCTGGACGGGGTGGGGAGACGGCAGCCCCGGGGTGGCCGAGCCCCGCAGGGCGGGGGCGGGGTGCGGCCTGCAGGGGTCCGGGCGGGCGGAGAGGCTCCGGCTTCCTCTCCCGGCTTCTTTACGCCGTCCAGCCCCCGGCGGCCTGGGGTGTCACCAGCTGTCTCTTTTCCAGGCAGTGCAGCGTTTGGCGCCCAGCGCGTTCTGGATTTGGGCTGGCATGTTATTGCCTCCGGGTGTCATTACTAGGCTGTCATCTGAAAGGCATCATTTCCATTGGCCGGGTGCGTATCTAAGGCTTAAGGCTTAGAAGCAGCCAGCGCACCTGCGCCCGCTTCCAGCTCCAGCTGACCAGGCTGGGGCTGCCCCGCCGCCGCCGCCTTGCTCGGGGTGGAGACAGCGGTGTGGAGCGAGGCTGGGGCCAACTCGCATGGGCGTGAGAAGCCCTGCGGAGAGAGGGGTGTGCGCTGGGCTTGGTGTTTGCCAGGAGGTAAGATGCAGCGTCTCCACCTGGGAAGAAGAAAACTTTTGAACGGAGCTGTGGACCCTCGCCTTTCTTTGTGTCATTTCTTACTGATGACTTAATTTGGGTCTAGCTGATTAAAACGAAGCAGTAATTTTTAGAACGCCGAAGGGTGAGTCCATAGTGCAGGTGACGCTCATAGCACAGGTTTTACTCCTTAAAAAATTAATCAAATAACATTTAAAGGCCCGGTGTTATTTTCAGGGAACTGCACCTGTTGTAAATGAAGGTAGCCCAAAGGACAAATAGGATTTTTTCTTTGACGTTACATTTTTTTTTAATGTTTCAAAAGAAAAAAAAAACCTCGTTAATTTTACTACGTGATATGCTGGGGCTTATTTTATATATAATTTCATATTTTTTAAAAATAGGGGAGTTACAGTCTTTCCCAGGAGGTGTGGCACTCCACTTGGGGTTCTCTTCCCTGCCTGGCACCTTATCTTACCTGATGGTGCCCTGCCCCAGGCCCCGTCTTCGGGCATTTATTTCCAGTTTGGGAAGAATGGATGCTAAAAGACTGGTTTGTTTCTGTAGAGGCAAAGTGTTGTTGCATTGACAATATTTCCCTTTTAGAGGTCATTCAAGCAGAATACTAAGCAATGCGGGGTTAAGCTCCCATCCCCAACAATTGTGATGTCAGAGAGAAAATAACACTTCATTAGGAAAGGGTGAACATGGCCCTTGGGAAATGTGACAATGTATCTAAGCTCTTTACTTTCCATTTCTCTTAGAAAAATCAAAGAACTGTTTCCATTGAATGCTCTAGAGAGGGAAGTATCCTGAAGAACTGTATGTTCTCTTAAACTGGACTTGTGAGACTTGTTAGTTTAAGCCCTGGCTGGGGTACATGGTCTTCAAGTTCAGGAATGCCCTTGTGGCTTCCTGGTAGGCTAGAAGAAGGTCAGCCAGCAGATAAAATCAGGTGGCTATGAGGAGAGCTGGTTATGTAAGATAACTCGGGAAGGAAACTGGTATCAGGCCCAGCAAATCCTGGAAGGAGGGAGAAAGTGTGGTTTGGCCTTGGGTAGGGAGGCAGACAGCAGACCTGTGATGTAACCATGGTAATTTCTGGTGCCTGATATTATTTTGGTGAAAGAGAGTTTCACACTCTGCAGATATTCAGTATTCAGAGGTTACTCTTTATCAAAATGTGTGGACTTCAGACCAGGCAACTTATAGAGAGGAGCCATCTTTGTTCCAGCAGCCCTGGCCTGCACGTGAGCCACACAGGCATTTCACCTTAGGGGACCTTGCCAGGCAGCCAACTGCTGGCTGGCTTCCTTTTCATCTTCTGCTGGAGCTGCTCCTGTCTGTTAAGTGCCCAGTAAAGAAAGGAAACTCTGCCAAGAAGGCCGAAGGCTGATGTTTTAATAGGGAACACTCAGAATTCCTATGGAATGGGACTGTGTTCTTATCTGCTGTGCCCAATGACTTTGTCCCTGTGTTGGTAGTTGCTGACTAGGGATGTCATTTGAGATACACAGAGAGGCCTAGAATTGTTGTGCCTGGTATAGATCCTAAAACTCAGCCACAAGAGAACTGCTAGATTCTTGAATCAGTTCTCAGGAGCTTTGACACACTGGTTTAAAATCAGGTCTTTCCCCAGGTTTTGCCAGTCAGGGGCCTCAGACCTGCCACATAGGCTACAGCTGAAATCTCCTAGCAATGTGAGCTCCAGGTCCCTCCCTGGGCCCATTGATTTGTGTCTGTATTAAACTCTAAGGAAATGAGAAGGGGGAGTATGAGCTTGGCCCTATTGCTCAGGACTTGCGTATGGAAAAACACCTGGAAAGGGAATGCTGGCCTGATAGAAGATAAACTCATAAATTTTCCTTTGATTGTCTCTGATCTTTTGATATTTGATTTTCAAAGTGCTTAAACCTGAAGGTAGCATGAAGACAGTTCATTCTTCATCAAGTGTATAGTGTATTTTGTGGATGTGTCCTCAAGGCAACGAGCCTAGTGTGTTCCTGAGTTTCCACAGTGGGATGCTGACACAAACTAGCAGGGAGCCATTTCCGTTGAATGCTATAGGAACAGAAGTATCTGGAGGAATGGTGTGACTGCCTAATGTGGAGCTGTGAGGCCTGTTAGTTTAAGCCCTGACTGGGGTAGATGGTCCTCAAGTTCAGAATGGCCTCGGTCGTTTCATGGTAGGTTGCAATAATGTCAGCCAGCGGATAAAACCCAGTGGGCTACAGAGGAGAGTTGGTAATGTAAGATAACTCAGGAAGGAAAGCAGCATTGAAGTGACCACTAGTGTATTTTCCACAGTGGAGCCAGCCTTCCCTTCTCCTATACTTGTCCCAGGGATGGGACTTTACCTAAGTTTCAACTTTTAGAGGATTACATAATGCATTTGTCTTCTTTCACTCAACCTTATGTCTGAGAGCTTGTAGTAGTTGTCCTTGTTCATGGCTTTAGAGTACGTCACTGTGTAGAGGTGCTGCAGCTTATTTGTCCGCCTTGCCATTAATGGCCACTTGGAAAATCTCTGCTTTGTGCCTGCTAGATGTCGTGCTGCCTGGAGTGGCCTGACCTGAGTATTTGGTGAGCATGAGGATGCATGCGGTGAGGTACAGGGACTAATTATGTGCCAATTCTAATAAGGATAACTTGCCAGCCAAGGTTCCTTGTTACAAAATCTGTTCTTTTTCTGGACTGTTGTATAGTGATGTCACCAGGACTTGTGAGCAGGCCAGTGGGAGCTCGGCTTTCTGAGCTCCTGGATGTATTTGCTATCCTTGCTGTCAGGCTGCTGTGTGGTGATTCATTCTTGTCTGTGCGTCCTTCCATGCTGGGACCCCTACAGATCTGGAAGGCAGATGGACAAACGTTTTGTAAAACCTGTTTGAAGGCAGGTGGTTCCTAGTCCAAGCGGAATTGTTCCTGAGACTTTTTCCCCCTCACTTTCAGTCTTTTGGATTCCTCATGGTGCTAAATACTGGATTTCAAGTAGTCTCAGTGTGGCCATCATTCTGAAAGTATGGTTATTTAAAGTTTTATGTCATTCACATTTTTATATCACAACCCCCCTTTCAGTTTCGTTTACAGTATATTGATAGTTCCACAAAGAAGTGCCATAGTCCTAAATTATTTAAATTATTTCTGTTGAAATTATACTATTTAGAAAGACAGAGATAATATGTGGAGTTACATTATCTCAAAAAAGATAAGAATTGGTGTCCGGCTCTGGGGGTGGAAGGGACTCAGCTCCTGCTAAGTCCGTGGGAGTCTGTCATGCTGTGCCTGGGACCTTATAATAGTCATGAGGTTACTTTTAATCCTGTGCTTTGTGAGTCGAGGATGGTGGTGGTGGGGGAGGGTCCGTAAGAAGTTCTACCCAGGAGCAGTCACACACCACTGCCTCCTGTGTTCACAGTCTCCTTGTCCATTCAGGCAACTTATTCTAATAATTTACTGCAGTTTCTCCTTCAGTACTTTGGCTTAAAGCAACTATTACACATTTAGTCCCATTTAGTTAGTAGTATTTCTTCCAGTTTTACTGCCCAGAGGAGACACTAACCAAGCAGATGGGTGAGGAATGGTGCTCAGGTGACAGGAAAACTAACGGGAGACCGAAGGAATGTAAATAAAGGCTTAGGATAAAAAATATAAATCCAGATAAATGTCAATGTACATCTCACTGAAATTGCTTTTCGTTATCTGCTGAACCAGTAAGCTAAGGTGATGACCCAATTAAGGAAAGACCAGTGCTGCTTTTCCTGATACTTCCGGTTGGCTGAGGTCAGATTGTTTTGGGAGATAGCGTGTGGATAGGAAGATGATGTGGCCCTCTGGTGAGCTGCAGTTTAGGGAGCTTGACTATGGATCTGTTTTCAAGATGACTGATCTTTCTCTAAAGTAAAAAAAGTCAAATTTCAATAGAAGCTTTGACTGCCTTCTTTCTTAAGCACATTCAAAAAAATTCACTCTTCAGTTCTGCAGAAAAAAAAATGGAAAAAAGCAACTAAATGTTTTAGCAGTGTGCAAGGGTGGCAAAGTTAGACGTGAGATGGGCAGGGGAGCTTCTCCAGAAGCTTTGCCTTATGAGAAATATTCCCTGGAGGAGGACTTGGCTATTAAGCTGTTAGATTAGCGATGCTAATAGCATTTTATTTCAAAGGCAAAATGTGTTAAGAAAATGTGCAAGAACCTTTCTATAGCAGATTTTGCTTTGGTTTGGCATGGTTGGTCGGTAGTTCTATCTTTGGGTAAAAGAGACAGATACCTAACACTATTCTTTATGTCTGATGTTGACATAGTAGTGTGGGTAGATAAAAACTGGAGATTCTTTTAATTTTTGTTTTGGTTTGTTTTATGTGTGTGTAGGGTCTCTCTACGTAGCTTGGACTCATAGTGATTCTTCTGTTTTCTGTCTCCGTAATGCTGGGATTGCAGGCATGTGCCACCATGCCAGGACTCTGGCTGGCTCAGCATGTCAGGGGGCAGGGCTGGGGTGGCTTACAGTGCCAGAGATGGAACCCTGGTCCCTGTGCTTGCCTCCGCAGGCGCTTAGCCCTCTGGGTTATCTCACTGGCCCTCAAAGTGTGTTTGAATGTTATCTAGATGCACCCCTGAATCCAGATAGTTTCTGCTTCACAGATTTTTTTTTTTATTATGCTAGTTGTACAAGTGGTATTAAGTGTGGTAATTCAATTCATGTATATGTATGTAATGTTATGATTAAATAAGGGTAGTTCATATCTGTACCTCCTTCTATTTTGGAACAGAAATTTATTAACACAATGTATTTATTGAGCTACTGCAGCGCAGGTAGACAGTGTGTGTTGATCAAATTAGGGTAGTTAGTTATTTCCATTCCTTTGTGCTTGGAGCTTGAAGTTCCTGTCTTCTAGACTCACAAAATATGTGATAGGCTATTGGGAGCCCTAGCTGTCCTCCTGCTTTGCAGAGGCTGTGCTTGGTGCCTGCCCTCTGGCGGCACTCTCGCCCCCACCACCAACCCTTCCTGGCGTCTGTGTGCTGCTGTACCAGCCACAGTAGTAGGGCCTGGAAGGCCTGGGTACCTCGCAGCAGGTGCCTGGGGAAAGGAAGTGCGATGCGTGTACACCATGGAGCGTTATTCATCCATGCAAAAGAAAGTCCACCCTTTGAGGAATGAATGGAACCAGAGGACACATTAAAGTGTAATAAGTGAGAAATAGAAAAATACAGCACATCCTCTACGTACTTGTCTCTGTGTCTGTCTGTCTCTCTTTTTCTTTCTTTCTCTCTAGTGGTGCTGAGAATTAAACCTAGAGACTTTTGTACTGAGCTACAGCTTAAACATTTTTTACTTTTTAAGATAGGGTCTCCCTAAGTCCCTAAGCTGCCATAGCTTGAATTTGAAGCTTGGAATTTGGGGCTTGAACTTGAGATCCTACCTCAGCCTGTTAAAGGGCTGTGTATTGAGCCTGTGCCATGCTCCTGCCTTCAAAGGGCTTTTTAAAAAATTTATAAAAATATGTACTTTTTTCATTAAAATGCTTCCTTATTTCATTTTTCATTGAATTTACAACAGCATTTATAATAAAGTTGCATGTTTGCCCTTCATAGTTTGAGCTACTTCAAGCTTTGCTTTTATGTGGTGGACAGAAATCATTACTGAAATTAATAGATTCACTTCTAAGCATCCCATTGTGCTGACACTCAACGAGACTCATTTAGCATTGTGAAGCTTTTTCTCTTAATGGAGATAACATAAATAGCTATGGCTTTCTTCACCTTGCATTTGTACAAGAACATTTGGAATTAAAATTGCACAGAATTAATTGACAACGACAGTCCCTTGCTCTGCAGGAAAGGGAGTGTTTCACAGATAGTGCATAAATGGACCTTCCGCAGCTGCCTGAGTAAGACTGTAAACTCTGAGCCCAGTTTTCTGAAAGACTTAAGGTGTCTTTTTGTTTTCTTGAAGGTTTGTATCTCTGGGTTTCTTCTGGTTAATGATATCTCTGTGGTACACCTTTGTGGGGGATAAAGCTGTTTTTGTAAGATAAATTTTATTCTTTTTTAGAATGGCTTGATTCAGAGTAAAATTGGAAACATGGTACAGAGTTTCTGTATAATCTGCATTAACTCTCCCTTATTATTACCATCATGCTCTGGCACAGTCTATTTGTTTTAATTAATAAAATGACATTAGTGTGTTGTTAACTGAAGTCTATTTTTTTTAAGAGTTGTACAGTTTTCACCTTGTGCTCTTCTCTGTACCTGAGTGCTGCAGCAATTACAGTTAATTATCCACCCCCTTAGGGTCCTCTGGTTTGTGGCACGAACCAATATTTTGAGCAGCTATGTATTTAAATTTTTTTTTTTTTAATGTACTTAGTATAGGGCCTACAGGGTCTCACTACACAGATAGGACTCGTAGTGATCCTCCTGTTTGCAGCCTCCCAAGCGTTGGGATTACAGGTGCACACCATAACACCCATTCTCAGTCACTGTCTCAGTGCACCCCAGGGCCCGAGCAGGCACAGCATGCCAGGGGATTGAACTGTGGTTGCTGCACCTGCCGAAGCAGGCACTTTAGTCCGCTGAGCTATCTGGCCGGCCCTGAGTAGCTATGTATTTATTAACTCTTTGAGGAAAGGAAATTGCACACTGAACTATTTATTAACAAACTTTTCTTTCTTTTCCTTTGAGAAAAGAAAAGCTAGGGGCTGGAGAGATGGCTCAGTGGAATAAGCGCTTCCCTGGCAAGCGCAAGGGCTGAGTTCAATCCC
>NDGM011242744.1:9933-27633 GCA_002564305.1 Octomys mimax
TTTTTTTTTTTTTGTGGAACCGGGGATTGAACTCAGGCCCTTGCGCTTGCCAGAGAAGCACTTTTTCCACTGAGCCATCTCCCTGGCCCTTTTTTTTTTCTTTTTTGAGTTATGGGATATTATTAAATTTATTTTCCATTTTTATTTTGGAGTGGGACTGAACAGTTGTGACTCTAACTTACATACACAATAAGGATCTCCAAAAATGGAAAGGCTTCCCGCTTAAAATATCCAAGGACTCAATTTTATTGTATCCCTTAAAGAAGGTGTGAGAATAATTTCTTCAGAATATTAAAGTTTTTAAGTAAGGAGATGGGTCTTTCTAAAATGTACACAATCCAGGCACCTTTTCCTGCCCACTCCAGGATATAAGGCTACCCCCAGTTTAAGGTATGGAAGAGAAGTTGCTTCTACAGCTTCCTGGTCCACTTGCTTTGATTCGAGTATGGTATGGTTCAAACAAAATGATGAAAAAGAGTTTTCTTCCTTGCAGTCTACATCTCTGTTCTACTCTATATTGATGAATTAATAGATATCATCTCTTGGAATTGATCATTTGAGACAAAATGGTTCAGTCTTTAAACAATGACTGACTAATAAAATTATGATTCCCAGAAGCAGGACAAGAAAACCCAGATTGTCCATAACTTCAAATGTAAGTTTTAAGCAAGAGTCTAGGCTAGTCTGTCTCAACTCAGTATCTTACACATATGGAATGCTCCATTGAATTTCTTGACTGTTTTGTTTAGTTGATGGATGTTTTATGATGACAATGACTGAAATCCCATTTTGACTCCAATCATGATGGAAACTACATTCACCCCTGTAATGAAAGAGTATTCAAAGCTGGTATTTTGTCAAAGCACTGATCCCCATCGCTAGAAGAAAGAAACACATGAGTTCCTTCTTTCTGGAGGACAAGAAAGTAGCCGTGGGCAATGTTTTGGTATTTTGATTCTTCAAAGTGGTGAAGAAAGTGTTTCAGTATGAATCTGATGCAGCTTCCTGTGAGCAATATGCCAGCGAAGGCAGATCTGTATTCTCTTCCTGGAGATTTTTGTCTGCAGATAAAAAAGTTGAAATAAATGGGACTCCCTGACAGTTAGAGAAGAGGGCAGGGCAGTGCAGCGTGCTGAGATGAGCCCATCTACCCCTGCTGGAGCCAGTTCTCACTGGGCCAGGCTTCTTCCATCACGTGTCATTTGCTGTGGGAGCTGAGGTAACCATGCTGTAAAAACAGAATATTTTAACTACATCTGAAAAAAATTTAAAATACAAAGGTGAATCTTGTCTAAGTATATATATCTCCAGCAGAAGCATAAGTGAATAATGAGACCAACACTGAGGTAAATGTTTAGAAAAGGATAGAATGAGAAAAGGCTGAGCCCTACTGGGGAACCTATTCCACAGGAGTAAGGGGGAAAGTAAGAATATTTTCTCTCTACATTCAAACAGTGGTTTCCATAGTCTCCACCACACCTATGAGCACAGTTCTTATCCTGAAGGGAAAGAACACAAGAGTGCTGCCATAAGTCACTGCTTGCAATGCATGTTCTATTTAGCTTGAGTAATAATGAAAGAATGGCATGATATTGGATGACTCAGACTAGCAAGTGTGCCCACAGATTTTAACACAATCCAAGTCTTGAAAATATTTGAAGGTCTAGTCAGTCCAAACACACAGTTCTTATCTGTTGCAGCTGAGGTTGTCTTTTCTTTCTCCAAGAACATTTACTGTCCAATAGTCTGAAGTTATGTTGGAAGACAAACACCAAGCTAAACCATCCTACCATTTTTAATAAAACAGCATGAGAAAACAGAAGATTATTAGGCCAGAGATCCCTGGTTTATGTATTACCTGTGGCAGTTCCAGAGACACTTTCAGGGGAGTCATATGACCAAAATGATTTTTCTGATAATAGTTACATGATACTGTCTTTTTTTTCAGTGTGTCAACTATGCACTGATGGTACAAAAGCAATAGTGTACAATACTGTTGAAACCTGAGAAAACCAGGTCAGTCAGGGCCTAAGAGGTAGCTCAGTGAGCTAAGCACCTGCTCAGGCAAGTGCAGGGACCCAGGTTTGACTACATGCAGCACTGAGCTGGCCACCAAGACTGGGTGTGGTCGTGCTCTCCTGTAATCCCAGCACTGGGGAGGCTGAAAACAGCAGGATTACTATAAGTCTGAGCTGTGTAATGAGACCCCATACCAGATACACAGAAAGAGAAAAAAGAAAAAAAAAATCAAGTCAGTAGCCTTCCCTGCCAGATATTGGTAAATATAAATAGATATGAGGGGAAAAAATCTCTTAAGTATTTCCCTGATCAATCAGTAACAGCTAATTTCTTTGAACTTAAGTTCTGGAGTATTTATCTTTTTGGTATTTTGTATGACAAAATGAAAAGAACATTCGAAAGTGTTTGCACTGCTTATTAAAGTCCAATAGCTGCCTCGAGTAAATGCATTGGTGGGATTGACTTGTAAGTTTTTCTAGTGAATTATTTCATGTAAAATTATTTCTACTAGAAAGGGCAATAATGACAGGCTCTATAGATATTCAGACTTGGACATTAGGCAATAAAAATGAATGAATGAAGCCATTAACATCACTGAAAGCAACTGACAGTGTGTGTTTCCAATGAGAAAACTTTGACTTACAAGTGAATATTAAAATTTTGGAAAACATGCATGCACACCATGAGCTTGACAGTTTTCCAATATTTAAAGGTAACTTAGAATAGCAGTGATAAGGTTTTTTATTAATTTTATTGAAAAATGAATAGCAATGAGACAGCTGCAAAACCAATTAGAAGGAGAGTTTCAATAATTAATACATTGCATATTATTGTCTTCGTAGTGGTTATTCGTAGCACAAGATGAAGACATGATATCCTGTCCAATCACTGTTAGTACAAATCTTTCTTATCATTGAATTAAGAGAAAGTAGCTGTGTATCTATCCTAACTATTTTGTATATATAGATAAAAAGGTTTTTTTAT
This sequence comes from Octomys mimax, assembly GCA_002564305.1. Lineage (NCBI taxonomy): Eukaryota > Metazoa > Chordata > Mammalia > Rodentia > Octodontidae > Octomys > Octomys mimax. The sequence continues at coordinate 12,937 of NDGM011242744.1, forward strand.
AATGAAAAGTGTCACCATTTAGGAGAAATGGTTGATACATTATACTATAAAATCATGTTTGGGTAAAACAGTGACTCATCATGTAACAAAAGATGAAAAATATATTATTAACAGTTTGGATTTCACAATTTAACTAATCTGTAAGAAAAAACACTTGTGAATTTTGAGTGTCATGTAAGGCAACATCCATAATTATGTAGAAAAGCACTGAAATGTCAATAAAAGAACATATTTTCTTCATATACTTCATTGAATAGCAGATTGCAATGCAATAAAAGCAAAAGCCTATATGAGAGTCCACCGAACCTCCTTTGGCCAGTCATCAGGTTTTTAAAATGTCACACATGTTTTATTAAAGATAGACAATGTTGCATATAAACATGGTATTTACATTAACATAATGAGATAATTTTTAATGAAATAAAGTTTACATTTTTTGTTTTAATTTCTATCAATATTTATAATGTGCATTAAAGAAAGTGTTATTTACTAGCTTTCTCTCACTGAACATAAAAATACCTGAGACAAAAAAAAAATACCTGAGCCAGTCAGCTTGAGGAGGAGAGGTTTATTTTGCTCACTGTTGGAAGTTTCAGTGTGCAGCAGTTCAGCATTGGCTTGGGCTTGTGACAGCACAGAAAGTCATGGTGGAAGCACATGGCAGGGGAAGACTGTTCACCCAGTGGTGACCAGGAGCAAAGAAAGAAGGTGAAGAGGTCCTAATAGGCATCTCAAGGTCATGTACACAGTGACCAAATGTCATCTCAGTCGGCTGTACTTCTTAAGCATTCCACCACCTCCTGACAGCTTCAGAATGAGAAAAAAAAAGGGGGGAGGCAGAGAAGGAAAGGGGCAGGAGGCAAAAGGGCCAGGCAGGGCAAGGCTGCAAAGAGTATGGCTTAGAATATCTAACTGGGGGGAAGTTACAACTGAAAGAGCTAGACTCTCGGTAGAGATGCAATGAGCTACAATGAACTATACTTGGGCATTAAGCTATTCCTGGTCCAACTTCTTCTTGATTCACTACAAAATTCATCACCTTTCATAGAAGCTAATGGAAAAAAAAAAATGATTTCTAGTGAGAAAGGTACTCAAGGCAAGAGTGGCCCTGGCAGGAAACAGTCCCATAAACTAATGAGAAAGCAGGATTTTCCCAGGGAATGAAAAAGCAAAGGAAAGCAAGAAAAAGCATAAACATTTGGGAGGGGTTACCTGTTGGGTGCAGACTGCACATGCTGCCCTGCAAATACAATACCTCATCCAACCTAAAGAGCAATATGAAGGAATAGGCATTTTACCATGGATACAGTAACTAAACATCATTCCTGCGTATATATTCACAAATTTTCCCAGAATTCCTAAGCACATATGAGGATACTGTTTTGTCTAAACATCTCAGAACTCCTGGAACAGCCCTGAAAATTAAACAAATATATCTAGAAAGCATTTGTGTATTTGCTCATGCTTATTTTCTTAAATCTATAGCTGTTCATGAAAATGTTGGATAATTTTCCTTTTTACTTATTTTTACTATATGTTAGAATTACTACACACTAAAACTCGGACTTCATCATTGAAAGTATATCCATGAAAGCTTATACTTGCAAAAGTCAGTCAAGAAGATAATAAAATGCTCAAAATTCAAAGTAAAATTAGATCATAAGGAAATCGCACAGGTATGAGTATCTCTTAGGCGTGTTTGTCTCTGCAGCACTGAACCTTTTAGAATTTACTTTTAAAACTTCATGATATAGGGGCCGGGGAGATGGCTCAGTGGAATATGTGCTTCCCTGGCAAGCGCAAGGGCCTGAGTTCAATCCCCGGTTCCGCAAAAAAAACGCAAAAAAAAAAAAAAAACGCAAAAAAAAAAAAAACTTCATGATATAATGCAAATGACATAGGTGACAGGGTATCCTATGTTAAGCTCTTTGAGATGCTGCGTGTATACACTTACAGTCATTTAATATAAATATAGATTAGCCTCTATATAGGAAGGAACCTACCATAATAGCCTACCACCTCTGTACTCAGATGTAGGATTGTTTCAGTAGTAGCAAAGGTAGATCTGCCTAGAGTAATTATGTTCTCTTTTTGTAAGATGCTGATTGCCAACAGCAGAACATAGTGAGCTGGTTGCTAGTGTTTAATGTTGTACCCTCTGGCTATGGAACAAAGATGACCTGAGTGGTCAATGCAGAGATCAAATCTACCCATGGGCCTTTGCTTAGTAGTGAGGTTGACATAACTAAAATAAGCAGCTTGTATAATTAAAGAACCCCAGGTAAAGTATGTTATCATATTAAGTTGCAACATCTTTATTAAATAGCTATTTGAAAAGGCTACCATGCTGCTCATTGTCAAGTAATTAAGCAGGCACCAGCATTCAGGGTGATTTTAGCTAATGTCAGAGGCATTTCTGTCATTAAAGTTTACCTAATAACTGCATCATGATTGCCCCAAAAAGCAAAATCCACACTTGTTGAAGAGATTTAAAACTCAGTTTCTACCTGACCTACTTATTGGAGGTGTGCATATATCTGATTTTATAATTGGAAGAACAAAATCTGAAAAATTATTGAGTAAAATAGATCTCTTTATACCTGAAAGAAAAGTGAATAAAATGTTTACTTAAGGTATTTATTAATACCTGTATTCAAAGTGTAGAAAATTCCTCTATGCAAAATTTACAAACAATCTCTGAGTACATTTTATTGCTTTATCACAACCAGAAACTGTTCAAGTCTTTATCCTCCATTTGCATTAAGACCCTTAAGTTTTCTTGGTTACCTAGTTCTTGTGTGTAAAGTTTCATTGCTCAATTTCATTGAATGTTACAAAAAGTATATGCTTCAGAAATATGAAACAAACAGTAAAGATTTTTAGCAAACTTGATCTGTAGCTTAGTTCTGCCTAACATTTTTTATGGTGAAGAACATCATAAACAATAAATCCTGGATAAAGTGTGCATTCTTCTAGTATTTAACAATCAGCCATGCTTAGTGAACAAATGTGTGTCCATCAGTCAGTTGTTCAGGAGAATTCAACACATTCTAACCATGCACACAACACAGTCCAGAACATTGCAGGGGGTCCAATAGTACCACACCTGCCACGCCTTAGCAGGAAATTACTGAATGCTATTAAGAAGTGGAGAGTAAGGTATTATAATATGGTCAACATAAAAATATATGGCTTCCAAGATACTTTCATAAGTGATTTTGGTGCAGATTTCCAGCCTTTGTCCCCTTGCCCAAACATTCCTTCTATATTTAAACATGTATCTAGCTCTAATGAAATAACATTAAGTGATGTAATGACATTAAGTAGGAAAAAATGTATTTCTCCTTGGCCATTTGATTTTCAGGAGATACTACATGAGAGGATGCAGTGGAAAAAAGATGAATATAAGAAAAAGTCACAAAAAATAGCAAGCATTCACTACCTACAGTCCTCATCCATCCAAATTGAATGAGAATCCCTGGGACTAGAAGAGGGAAGAAAAGGCTGAAGAGAAATACCAGGGGCAGAAATATTGATCAGTCCCTGAGAAAGTGATCCTGCACTCTGCAAAAAACAAATAGCAAAACACTAAGAAGGCTTATGGAATAGAAAACAAGGAAATTTTGGCTTTCTTGCTGGATCAACACAGAGGGAGAGAGCAGGACCTTTTTTCCAGATAAAGACATGGGAAGCACAAGAGCGGAGATAGCATATAGAAAATAAAAATAGATATAAAGGAGAAAAGGAAACTCCATTTTTTTCTATTACTCTAAAGCTTTGAGTCAGATTCCTGTTCTGCTCTACAGGATACTCTCTTACACAGAGTCTACATTGCAAGGTTATGTGCTCTACATTTACCTGGTCTATCTCACTCCACTCAAGATTGAAGACACCAAGATAAAGGTAAAGTAGTTTTCAGGATTTACAAGGACATTCAACTGCCAGTGTATACAACACCCAGTTCCAATTCCCCTGAGAGCAGTACCTAGAACTCACAGCCATTACCCCAAACTTTTAATCACCTGGGGCTCCAGGAATAGTTGAACCTTGCAGACCACTCTACAGTGGGATCACCTCCCTGAATGAGGAGCAACTACGCCTTGAGGGAATCCAGGCTGCTGCCTTCTGAGCAAGGGCAGTTGTCTCACAGGAACCAAATTATCCTTCAAATCAAAAGGATTCATCCTTAATGCAAACTTGGAATCCTCATACCTCAGCCACCTCATAGTGCTGGAGTTACAAGGGAGTATCACCATGCACAGATATTTTTCCTTACTTTCTAGCGTTTTCTAATAAACCTTCTCATGCTTCACATTGACTTGTCTAGAAGATCTGTTGCTGCTATGTATGTCAAGAGGACAGTCTATGAGCCAAGTGGAGGTCCCAATTTTCTCTTTGGGGACCTGGAATACTTCCCAACAGCACAGGTTTGTTGACAAGGCACAAATGCATCTTAGGAACACACTGTGTAAATGAAAAGCCAAGAACTTGATGGGACAGGGAATATCTTACGGGAATTAAGTTTTGACATAGAATATTGAGCACTTACATCCCACCAGCTGGCAGTGTTCCCCTGTGGCTTCGGCATCAAGTCTCTTGGGATGTAGACACTACTGAGGAGAAAAAGATTTCAAACCTCAGGCCTCACTGGAATCGTGTATTGATGTAAGAAAATGGAGACACAAAGGGGAAACTCACTGATTGTAAGGTAAGAAGAAATGAGCACTTTTCAAAAATTATCAGTTGGTATTCAGAGTTAGCACCCTCTCATAAAACTCACTAGCACATAATCAGACCCCTCCTTACACAGTGTAAGAGCTCTGGGATTTCACATTTATTATAGGCCCAGCACCTATGTCCCAGCATTGTGTTAGATCTGAGTGTGGCACTCCCTCAAGTGGCATCTGAGAGGATGGGCACAAGGGGAATAAAGCAGAGATCTGGCCATTGAATTATGGGGTGATATTCAGGAAAGTTGATTGTCAAGTAAGGAAAGTTTACCACAGAAAAACAAAAAGAAGTAACCACAAGTGAGAAAAATAGGATGAATACTATGTGCCCCATAATATGGGAAAGGCCTGATTGAACTAGGGCATGAAATGAAATAATTTGATTAGAATAGTAAGATTGGACAGGAGCTTGAACAGGCCCAAATTGTATGTAAATGTGGCAGGTCAGCAGTGGAAAACGCAGGCTATGGTAGCAACTTCTTAAATATGGGCACTTCCAAGATTCATTAGTAGCCTCTAAGAGGCTTTCTGAGACTAACAGGCACACCATCTCATGTCTGTCATTCTCCTAAGCATCCGTGTGGCTGAAGGCACAGACAATAAACTGCAGAGCAAGGCAGCATCACAGGCAAGGAGAGAGACCTTCGAGAAGGGCCCTTCATCACCATAAGTACCAGAGAATGGCATTTACATGAAATTGATTTTCAGTGGTAGAATTATTCCATCGTAAATATTGACAGCATTAAAAGCAATGTCTACAAGATGGGCGCTAAAATGTCACCTGTGAAAGGCTGACCACTATTTATGCTAAATCTCTCAAATTGCACCTTTTTTTTCCTTCATGAGTAGTGATGCCTCATGAAACAAAGCAGATAATTCTCTAGTGCTGTGAAGCGGAAGAAATGATTGTGTCAACCATGTCTGTCATGTAGGAATCCAGGAAGACACCCACTGACTCTCCTCAGAAAGACTCCGGTTTCACTCCCCCTTCCTTAAGGATTTTCAAATAACAAAGTTCACATCTTCCTCATATTGAACTGAGAGGATGAATAGATAAAATAAATCACTAAGAAAAATAAAGGAGCCTTAGAAACACTAATGGATTGATAGTATTGAGTTTTAGCATCGGATGTTGATGACACAGTCATTGAAGCTTACAGACATGTTTATCTGTCTAATGAGGAATCACACTGGCAGTCTGATAGTGATGTGAGACCAAAAAAATGAAAAAGAAGAAAAAAATCCAACTATCCTGCTTTTCTATTAATTGTGGCAAAACAGAGGTAAAGGACACAGTCTGTGGATTTTTACTGAGTTGGATTTCTGGGAGCTTTAAGTTTAATCCTTTATCACTTCCTTCTGCCACATCCAGCGATTTCATTATGGGCCACCGCTAGCAGCATGTGTGTGAAGTCAAGAGAATAAGGCCTGTCTTCTTTGATCTCCAACACATTTTTTTTAGAATTATGTGCAATTATTTTGAAAGAAGAACCTGAGAAATTGTCCTGGAATTCATTTTAAGTATATTACTCACAGAACACATTCATTAAGTAATTTAGAGCAAAATATTTCATTGCATTACTAATTATATTACAGAACGTGATAGCATGATTTTGAACTTGTGATAAAATATCCCTAGAATGAATCATACCTCTAGGATTAATAGACTTACAAGTTTGGGGGGAAAAAAAGAAGGTTTTCTTTGAAATATTGCAATTAATGCTTTGCATTGTTAGTGAATAATGCTTTCTCCAGTTAGTCTGAGCACCGTAATTTAGAATGCTTTGTGCACAGTCTATTATAACTTTGAATCTTGACAATGACATTTTTATCTCAAAGGACAGAATTTTAGATAAATACTGCACGCAGTAATTCCAAAACCTAGAGAGATTTAAATACCTTTTATTACAATCACTAACAAGCATAAAGGTACAATTACTGTTTCATAAGAAGGTCTCTGAATCTAAGAATCTCAACTAGCTTCTTATTTGGGACCAATAAAGTAGTAAAAGTACAGACTTATTTGAGGTTAGAATTAATGAAAAATGGTGATAGAATTAATTAAAAAAAGAACAACTGACAGAAAATAAACAACTCCTTCAAATGACTTCAGAAAAATATTTGAGCTATAAATATACTTATTTCTGAGCTTTAATCAGCCTGTGGCTTCCTAACCTGAAGACAGTAGATGAAAAGTAAATCAAGTAAACCACTTATCTCAGGAGAGAGCTGGCGCAACCCGACTAAGGTCATTTGGGACAGAACTAGCTTTTGAGCACAAGCCTCCTAACTCTAGCCTATACCTGCGCTTTATGAATCTCTTTATTTTCTCAGTAAAGGAAATGGTGGTTAGTTGGTGGTGATGATGGTAATGGGGTGTGTGTGTGTGTGTGTGTGTGTGTGTGTGTGTTTGCTATAATTGCAAGATAAGGGAAACATACACTACTGACCTCTGCGGATGGAGCTCTGCTTGACCTCATAAAACATGTTCAAATTGGATCCTAACAGTTAAGGTTTAAAACCTCACTGAAGAGTTGTTTTATAGCAATGAAAGCAATGGCAGTATGAAATAAGAAAAAAGTGTATTAAATGGGCTGGCGAGATAGCTTAGCAGACTAAGCACCTGCTTAGGTAGGTGCAGGGACTGGAGTTTGATCCTGGTACAGCATGCCAGGCTGGCTCCATCCCCAGGCATACTGAGTTGGCCACTGAGTCCAGGCATGGTGATGCACACCTGTAAACCCAGCGCTAAGGAGGCTGAAACCAGGAGGCTCACTACCAAGTACATAATTTAAAAAAAAAAAACCAGAGAGAGTGTGTATTAGAAAGGGATTAAAGGTTTTCAGGGTTTAGGTACAAAATTAAGTGAATAGGTTTCATAGGACAAATAATTTAAACCCTAGATCCTAAACTTATGAAAGAAAGATGTTGAAGTAAAATCACATTTTATATAAGATCTACTACATCTGTTCAATTAAAACTCACATGTACATACTCCCACACACAGCATTTTAACTTTTCTATTAGTACCGATTTGCAGTACATAATGTTTACATTATGGGTGGAAACTTGGCACATGTACATAATGTGTTCTAATGCTTTGTTCATCCCCTTTTTGCCTCTTTTATCCACCCTCCCTCCACCTTGATTGCCTTCCCCTTTGAGAAAGATCTCTCATGTTCCTAATATTTATCTTTATTTGTCACCTTATTTAGTATAATAGTTCAGATTTCTCACATACAATGCTATCGAAGTCTTCATGGCGATTCTTCAAAACTAAAGTTAAAATTTTTATTCAATCCAGGTATTCTCCTTCTAGGCATCTTTCTGGAAGAGTTAAAGACATCAAATTACAGTGACACACGTGCACTCATGTCTATAGCTGCACAATTCATAATAGGTAAGTCTTGGAAATGGCCTCTAGATCCATCAGCTGATGAATATATACAGAAAATTTCATGTTTTCACGCAATGAAATACTACTTTGTCATAACGAAAAATAAGTCTGAGTCATTTGTAGGAAACTGAATGTGTTTTGCAAACGTAATGGTAAGCAAGATAAATCAGACACACAAGCTTAAATATAACATGGTTCACCATTTATCAGAGATCCAAAATATAAATAAAGAGCAAAAGGAAAAAATAAACTTTTCTTCATTCTTTTCATGAGTTAAGTAATCTAGATGTTCTGATTTAACTGTAGCCCTAAGAAGGTGCTGTGTGCCAAAAAATTAAGCTCCCAATCAGCAATTACAATGAAGTTGTTTAACAACTAAATAAATGAAAGATTACAGTAGCACTTATATTGTAATTATTAATGAAATTAGCAGGAACCATTTCGAGTAGTTATGCTCACCATTGTTTCTTCATGCATACCTATGACAAGTCTGTCTAGACATTGACACAACCTAACCATTGTTTCTGAAGCCTATTCAATATGGCTTTTCCTCTTTTTGTCCACTTTGGACACTACGTGTTCTGGGTTTGCATCCTGTCTGCTCCATTAGTAAGGCCACAGTGTATCTCAGACATTGCCACCCTATGAAAGGCAGAAGACACATCTCTGTAGGTCACCTGTACACAATTAGGCATTAAAGAGTTTGCATGGGGAGTACACAGCATAGTTGTTGTGGGGTTCATCTGAGGCAATACCTAAAACCATTAATCTAACAAGTCCAAAGTTTTGATGTCCAAATAACTCAGTCATGTGAGTTTCTAAATTATGTGGTGAAAATTTCACTATTCATTGGTGTGAAACTATCCTAAAAGTAGTTGAAGCAACAAGAGTCACCCTTGATGTGTGATAGTGACAGATCGGGTCGCCACATGCCTCCACCTCATCTCCTGCTCTAGAGATAGATATCCATCCAGCTCTGTTCCTTACAATTGACAAGTGTTCAGGGAGAGGAAATGTCACTGTCAGAGCAGGAAAAGTAATTCAGGGTCACTCTTTATTAACTATTGCTAGGATCCTTGGGAAAGTAGGAAAATAGAAGGCAGAGGAACTGACAGCTGAACGCTGAGACTATGTGTGGGAAAGCTGAGAGGACCGGGGAGGATTTCTGAAGACAGCCTTTTCCAGTTTTATACCTTCCCAAGGACTATCATGATTCTTCAAACTTAAAATGCTTCCTAGAGTTCAGAGTCACAGGAAGTCAGAAAAGGCTGGCATTCAATTGATTGAGCTTTGAGTTTGGGGGAAACATCAAAACATTTATCTTTTCTTTTCTGTATTTAGGACAGGGTCTACAGGGCTCACTGTGTAGATCAGACTCAGTGATATTCCTGTTTTCAGCCTCCCAAGTGCTGGAATTACAGGTGTGCACCACCACACCCCATCCAAATGTTTATTGTCTACTTTAATTTTGAACTAATACATATATACAAAAACAAAATATAAAAGCTTATTGTATTCTGCCTTATCTATATAAACTTTAAGCCAATTCTAAATGAGAGTGAGGTTTGGAGCACATCATAGATTAGGGTTGGGTACATACTTGAAAGCAATGTAAAACCCCAATCCTGATGAAAAGGCGTTCTGTTCTTTTCCACTCTGGGCATATACTCATAAGTTTTAAGAACCTGGATCCAGGGAGATACCTCAGCAGAATAAGTGCTTGTCTGGCAAGCACAAGGTCCTGAGTTCAATCCCTGGTACCATCAAAAAAAAAAAGGAACCTGGAGTCACAAATATGAGCAAGTGTGTGAAAGGAGTACAAAGTCAGCCTTAACATTGGATCTGCAAAAAGATAAAATGCACAAAATGAACAGGGCCTGGGATTGCCTGGCAAGCACCAGGTCCTCAGTTTAATTCCTTGCATCTAAAAAATAAAAAGAGACTGGATCTGGGTCAGCAGCCAGACTGTCAACCCTTCAACATTTATGCTACTTACGCTACACAAACACAAACATAATGAAGTTTTCTTCAAAACACGGCTGCTTTTTAACCAATCTTTTACAAAAACTTCTGCCAGTTGGAAAAGGATAAAATAATATCAACCCCCCATCTCCTGAGCTAGGAGATGGAACGACATGTGTAAAGCATTACTTAGGCCCAAGGCTTATGGTGGCAAGAAGGAGCAATGCATACCCAGACGCTGTGCGGGTCCCCAGCTGCTGGAGGACGATCATCTGGGGAGTTTTATGGAGCAGGCGGAGCCGGAAATCATAGGCACGGTGACCAAGAAGGTATGACAGAAAAGATAACAAAGAGAATAGAAAGAGATAAAGGTGGTACAGGAAACAGCAGAACTCAGAGCCAGTGCTCTCAGGGAAGGGCAAAGTCAGCGGCGAGCATCATGCCAACAGCGATGCCGACATCTGAGGACCCAAGTCCCCCCTCATATCTGTCCACTATCTGCTGAGTACAGTTATGTTTTAGCTGTCAGCGTTTCCACTAATTATTGTAAAGGGCTAATGAAACAAAAATTATGGGAGAAAAAGAGAATCAGGATAAAGAGATTCATAGATGTAATGCAAAAATCAGTATGGAGATTCGTCAAAACTAAAAATAGAAATTTCACTTGATGTAGAAATCCCGCATCTAGATATCTTCAAGGAGGAAGTAAAACATTACAGTTATCCATGAATTATAGCATCACAGCTATATTATTATAGCTGTATTAAAGCATCACAGCTCTTAACAGCTAAATCTTGGAAATGATCTGTATGTCCCTCAACAAATGAATGGGGAAAGAAAATTTGGTATTTATACACAATGGAGCACTACTCTGCTCATGAAGAAAGATAAGCTTGACTCATTTTCAGGAAATGGATAAAACCTTCAGAGCATAATTTAAGTGAAATAAGTCAGACATGCAGGCTTGAATGGTGCATGCATTCTTTTGGATGAGAAAACTAAAACATAAAGAACAAAATAAAAGACAGAAGGTAGGAAATAGGGAGATAGAGCTCTCTCAAATGGGAAGGGGAGCAGAGATGGGGGAGATAGGTGGCAGGAGAAGGAAAGGGAATGAAAAAGGAATTGCGATGTATTAGGGGCAAGTGCCAGCTCCTCCCAAGGAGCACGAACAGCCACTGGAAATGTGCTAATAAATTTGAAAAAACAATAGTTTGCAAATGAAATTCAAAGAAATAAATATTCATTCAAGTTAAAAAAAAAGCAAAAAATATAGACAACAGCTACTCTGCTTAGTGTTGATGCAACACTCTAGCATACCCCTCCTTCATTAAGTTATATTAAAACAAATGCCGCCGTTTAGTCTCTTTATGAGCCACTTACAAGGTATAAATCAAAGCACACATTTAATACTTATTTTTAAATGTTATTACAGTAATATACATAGCTGTTAATCTCACTCCAAATACACCCCAATGCTTCCAATACACTAATCAGAAGAAATGAAGTTCATTTTGTGGCTGCCTCTATGTCCTGAATTGTTTGAAAATATTTACCCTTCATGATAAGTCTGATTTTGGGGAAGAGAGAGGAGGCACACAGCATCAAATTTTATAAATAAGGTGAATGAGGAATGAACACACACCATTATGTTTTCATGAACCTGGTTTTTCATTGGATAGTATTTGGTGCTAGTATTCAATGAATTTCTTTATAATCACACTTCATAAAGATACTCATGGAAGAGGACTAGAACTCTTTGAAAAAGTGGCAAGAATAAGGAGATAAATATGCTGAAAGCCAAAGCAATATTTCTAGAGGAACTTAAGGCAATGTGTCTTTTCTTAATAAAATATTTTTCTTTAAAAGTTCACAGTATCCCGGTACCACGTGCTGTGCCAGCCCCGCCCCCGGGCACTTTGAGACAGCAATCAACGGAGTCAAGCTTGGTGACGCAAGTCTATAATCTCAGCACTGGGGAGGCTGAAAACAGGAGGATCACTGCAAGTCTGATCTACGTGATGAGACCCTGTACCAAATACATAAAATGAAAAATAAAAAAATAAAGGTTCACAGTATGTTTTTGTTTTGTTTTACTGTATTTCAGGCAGGATCTACAGGGTCTCGCTACACAGATCGGATTCGTAATGATTATCCGGTTTCCAGCCTCCCAAATACTGGGATTACAGGCACAGGACACCATGCCCCCTCTCAATCGCCATCTCAGCGTGCCCCGGGGGCGAGGCCGACACTGCATGCCAGAGATCAAACCCTGGCGGCTGCGCTCTGCCTAAACAGGTGCTTTAGTCCGCTGAGCTCGCAGGCCCGCCCAGACAGTATGTTTTGATCAAACCTCATAGATTATGTGAAAAAAACTTAAGAATATTCTGCCACTCTGAAAATCACCATAACTTCTGATGGTAAGAAAACCATTTATGTTTATCTTACTAACTTATGTTGTCTCTTGATAAGTGTGAAGTATGAAAAACTGGAAATTAAATAAAATAATCTATATAATTCATACCGGAAGAAATCAAATCCCAAATTCACTGAATGAATATCCCTAAGTCACAAGGATGACAATGACAAAAGGATAATGTCAATTTTGCATCCATCATGACAGCAAAAGTCACCAGGTCTATGCACACTTACATTAACATCAATGGGACAGAAAACTACCCAGTTTTCCATAATCACACACAAAGTCTTTTTATTTATTTATTTATTTATTTATTTATTTATTTATTTATTTATTTTGGCGGAACCAGGTATTGAATTTAGACCCTTGTGCTTGCCGGGGAAGCGTTTATTCTACTGAGCCATCTCCCTGGCCCCCAAAAGTCTTTTAAAGCCCTCACTTAATTTATATTTTTTGATTCATTTATGTCTCTTTAATTTCTTCAGACTAGATTAAAGAAAACAAAGAATTTATAACCATACTTCTGAATTGGATTTAATACTTAGAGTCTCACAATGTAGCATGGACTAAGGTAATTGCTACTACACTTAAGGTGATAACATAACACAATGAAGAATTCACTTTCTCATTTTCTTCTTAGTGGGGTAAAATTTTAAGAGATATTTTAAATTAAAGTAAAAGACCAAAATTTAGTTAGAATATTTATAACTTTGAATATAACCATTTTTGTTATACGGCAAATTTGACTCTATTTCATGACAGTATATTTATTTTAGTTATAAATGGGAACCTAAACAAAAGACTAAATACAAATTTAAAGATCTGTGTTAATGTGTACTATTATTACACAAAGTTATGATTTAAAATGCATTATTCTTTGGTTTGAGAAAAACTATAACTTCATGGCACAAATGCATAATTTAAAGTCTGAAAAATTTTCACGGATGGAACGTATATTTAGTAAAACAATAAAGTAAGAAAAATGTGAAGCATAGGCACTTAGTGCCATCTTGTGGACTGTTTATTATTATATTCTGAAATACTTTATTTTCTGGAATGTCATTTTCTGTTAATACTGCTTATAAAAATGACTCAGGAGTCCCATGTCCACCAACTGGAACTAATGTCATTCTCTAAGTCAAAACATGAGGAGACTCATGCGCTCCGCACCACACAGATTGCGAGGGTTCAATTTTTTTAACCACCCTTCCTTTACCTAGACATAAGTAATTTGCTTATGTCTAAATTATGTGAATTTAAAATACATTTAATTTATTATATTTTGTTATCATGGATTCCAGATGGAAGAAAGACAACATTAATAGAATGTTGCCTGGAAAAGAAAAGAACAAAGAATGCAGTGTGTTCTGGCACACAGAGGCATCCTCAGCAACCAGACAGGTTGGTGGAGGGTGTCCTTACAGACAGACTTTGACCCTTAGATTAGCAAACCTGGGAGCTTGTAGTTGAGAAGAAACTTGGCCCGATCCTGACCTTCTAAATGGAACGTGGATATTTGAATTTCCCGGCTGAGCCACGTGTATAGTAAAATCCAGAAGCACTAATAGGAGCCACCGCTGCATTCCACTTATACCTTTACTATAGAAAGATATTTATTCACACAAACACACTGAGATGGGGGTGGGGCAGAGAGGCAGAGAAAGATAGACAGACAGACAGACAGAGACACAGAGACACAGACAGAGTCCGAAAATTAAAAACCAAAACACTTGTTCTTTACACTGGTCCAAGCTGCATCCCTAAAAATAAAACAAGATACTTAGATTCAGCTCCAAGTTATTTAATTTTGTGTATCTGAGGTCAAGCCTTAGTAATTTAATTTTTTTATATCTGAGATAGTCCATCTATAATGTAGATGAAGGTATTCATAAGATGATTCTACTCTTTTCACATTCTAAAAAGCACTGATTTATTATTTATGCATGAATTGTTCATTTGGTTAAATATCCATGCATCACTTATTCATGCATCAGCAAACTGATGGATTGTTTCTCTCAGGAATTCTGATACCAAGCCAACAAGTAAGTTTTAAACTCATAGCTTGAAAATTAGTAGCCCAGTAGATACATTTTATATAGTAAAGAATGTATTTTTAAAATTGAACCAAACAATCCAACACAGTCCAGCAGTCCACAATAGTAGTGGGTTATTCACAGAAGTTGTTGACT
>NDGM011242748.1:344-14164 GCA_002564305.1 Octomys mimax
CCTACCAATGTGATTTGAAACTGTCTCATTGCTATTTGTTTATCAATAAAATTATGGAAAAAATATTAAAAATATTTTAAATCACTAGTACAATTGTTGAAACTATCCTCCTCATACACATAAATATAGCTTTTTATGTGATTTCTGGTAATCTAAACAACTAATTTGAATATAACATCAGGCAAAGCAACAACCTTTGTTGAATTACTATTACTTTGTTCAATGAAATCTTGTATAGCTTTTCATGTTTTTTAAAACTATTTTGTGTTTAAAAATAAAAAAATACAAAAAAAGAAAAAAATTCTGATATAATCATGATTAATTAATTAAGCAGGGATGTTTCTCATCTAGAAATGGACATGAAAAAAATCTCCTGAGATGCTGAACTGTTTCTGTACTAACATGTTATACTTGCATATGCTATTAAGAGTAAGGACATATGTATATTCACCTATAAATAATTCATTGAGCAACACATTTAATTTTCATTGCTATCCATAGATTATGATAAGAGAGTAGAAAAATATCGATATGGTCAAATGAAGGAAACATCTTATACATTGCACAACATCTAAGGTATAAATTTGAAAGTCAAAGACTTAAACATTCAGAAGAATACATAAAATCATCTTCATGATTTCACAGGAACAGTTGTGTCATACTACAAAATGGCCAAAGATATTTACAATACCTATTATGACCAATGAGTTAATTTGCAAGATATACAAAGACTAAAAGGAAAGAATAATAACCAGCAAAAGCCAACAAAATATAGGACTTGCTATTTCTCAACAAAAGAAATAATATTATCATACAGACATCTAAATGTAACCTTAATTCTAAGAAGAAAAGTGAATTTTTAAAAAAGTAGTATTTTATGTCAGCAGGTGGATTGGTGTTATGCCAAGTGTGTAGGTACCTGATCAAAGTAGAAAGGAATCTGATCCCATTTGTAAAACATTACAACAATAATTTCAAACATATATGCAGTTTTCAATACGCATTCAAAGTTCAATATAATAGAAAAGTAACAGTTATAGAGAAGAAAAGTTAGTAGGATCAGTACAAGTTATTTTAAAAGCATAATATTGAAAGAAAAATGAAAGTCACAAAATGCTACATGTAATAAAATAGCATTTTTATAATGCTTAAGAACAGTCTGGCTGAACAATATATATCTTAGAAGATAGACATATGCCACTTACAAGTTTTCATTAAAGGAATGAGAATAATTAATATTAAACAAAGGGAAAAATATCTCTGAATACTAGGTTAAGATTTGAGGCAGGTTAGGTGAAAGTGAGTGCTTGCTTGTTATTTCTCCAATTGTAGATGAGTCAGCATAGACATTTGTCCTCATGTACAGAGACAGAAAGAGAAACAGAGGTAGAGGAAGAGGGAATGCATCTCTGTACATATGGGATTCTTGCTTACATTATAAAAATATTAACATGTAAAATTTGTTTCCAGGTATAAATTTTGCAAAACAGCTTTACGGAGGGACTTTTGATATGTAGATTGTTTATTATATTTATTTTAAAGAGAATAAATGTAATAAAATATCTCTAGAAACAATACAGACTTTCAAAACATGATAGGAATTCAGCCATGCTTGCTGCACTGTGTATTGTTGTCTTCAGATTAGTTGTTGAGGTTGCTATTTTACCAATAAGATTCTGAAATTACAGGGACAGTAGCCATGACAAGAGTCCTCTAGAAGCCTCCAAAACTCCTCCAGAAGCCAACTGGCTTGATGCCCTCTCTTGTCAAAGCCACTCCTACTGCAATGGCCTTTCAAATGCCACACTGATGGCAAGGAGCAGGCTCTGCAGGAACAAGTTGCCAGATTCTCACCAGCCTGGGCAGACAATGCAGGTGTATTTTTAAAGTAGAATTGACACAAACTTTTCTTTGACTTAAAAAAGTTGACTTTCTTGATTTAATATAAAACTTCCTGTGAAAATTTAAGAAAAATTGAGTTAATATACATATATTACAAGAAACAGGCTGTACTCGGTTGAGTTTGACAACATGATTTGTGAATGGTTCCACATTTTCCAACTATATTTGCTAGCATGGCTGAAATGACAAGCATAATACACAGGAGAACATGAGCTTGTGGCAGGAATCATAAATTGTGTCCCTAGAAATCTTCAGGTTCTTAGCAGATCATCTGAGGGGCTTAGTCTCCTGAAGCAAGAGAGGCTTTTCTATTTTTACAGCTTACTCACTACCCACTTGGGTAAATTTTCTTTTTTTCTCTTCTCGCCAATCCCTGGAGCTACCAAGTGCCCAGGGTGAAAGCACGGAGTTACACCTGGACTCCTCCAGTGTACAATCCCACCACTGATTCATGTAGCCCTTCACTTCCTCAGGCATGCAAATATTCCCTCATTCATGCAAGCTAACCATTCCCATTTTTATGGGTCGGGAAAGGGATGTTAGGTAAAGTGTTAGAACCCAGAGATAAACACATCACCAGAGACAAAACATTCCGTCCCATTGTATTTTAAATGCTATAGTGTCACTTTATACAGACACATATTATCTCTGCATCTTCAGGAAAGACAGATACTGCCTGATATCATTTCTCAATATAATTTTTTAAATAGCTCTGATTAAACACCACGGTCCACTGTGTAGAAACATGATCAAGATAAAAACATCACAATTAAAATACGTACCCATTTTAAAAGACATTGCAGTAATGGACCGATTTCTATGATGTGGTGTAGTGGGGGAAGATACGACGAAAGAGGCAGATTTAATGGAAACTTTGAGGACCACGCATCATTTTCCTATCACTCAAAGGCAAATACGTGGAAATCACAAATAAGACTTGATATTTTTATGTATTTTAGTATGGGGTCTTACAGGATCTCACTACAGATTGGACTTGTAGAGATCCTCCTGTTTTCAGCCTGCCGAGTGCTGGGATAACAGGCACACGCCACCACGCCCAGTCTCAGCCCCCATCTCAGTGCATCCCGGGGGTGGGGCTGGCGTTGCACTCCAGGGATCAAACCTGGCCCCTGAGCCTAGCTAAGCAGGCACTTTAGTCCACTGAGCTATGTGGCCAGCCAATTAAGACTTGAATATGCAGCATGCAGTAAGAACAGTAGGATGAATCCAGTACACGTGCAGAGTCAGTAAATTAATTGGTGCACACTGGAAATATTGTTTCTCTGGTAAGAGTACAAAACAATAGAAAAAGCTGCTACTACTGACAGTGACTGCTGCATCACCCAAGTAATGGCATTGTAGGTAACCAGGAAATTCAGCAGCTATGCGAGGTGAGCAGAACTGAACGCACTAACTCAGCTGTGAAATCAATAAGAGCATGTCTATGTCTTAAAAGAAGATTATCTCATCCATCTCCCATGATGCACGCAACATATATTTCAAGGCTTCACACTAACTCCATGACATGGAAAAGTACTAATAGCAAAATTACCATCTGCATGCTTATGCACATACTAGATGATTTTGGGGGAAAAAAGTTGAATGTTAGTTTCAGTCTTTCTGAACAATATGCATAGTGAACAGCCAGTTAAATTTAGCCAGACATATAATAGTTTCAATGATATTTCATTTTAGAAAATGAGAATGAATATACAATGTGAATAGACTCAGGGTGTCTCTGTTTATACCATTTGATGTGTGTGTAGTAAAAATATGTGCAAATGCCCCAGCTGAGATTCTTAGCCTCATATACAGTCCTTACTGTCTTGACATCAGTGTGTATAACATTCTAGGCAGATGGTGCCTTTGGGTGCTGCAAGATGAATGACAGAAATGGATTTATAATTACAAAACCTTGAGAATCAGACATTAGCAAAGTCTATAAAATAAAAGAGAAAACAATCTGTTGAGTACTGTCAAACAAATGCTAAAGAACACATAAAGTACTAGCAAACAAAATAACCCATGGACAAGCTTCCTGAGTGGCTTGATAATTAGAAATTCAAGTCCTGAGCAGGATCCTGTATCCCAGGAGGTGGTTGCGGAGGAAGTGCAATCTTCCAAACATGGCTGGGTGAATTTAAATGATCTCCTTTGTTATCATGTGGAAATCTCATTGAACTGAGCTGTTTTGAAGCAATAAATTGTCTTCACATGTCAGTGGGATCCTATGAATACTAGAAAATAGAAAATGATTCCATGTGCAGGAGGTCCCTTGGAGAAAGATCTGGGATGGATAAAAGGAGCAGAGGAAGGGAAAGAAGGGCAAAGAAGACATCCTTGAAAGGTATGACTTATAACTATACAGAAGCAGCAGGAGGAAAGGAAGGCTGAGGGGAAAGATATTCTACTGCCGTGTTTCTTAGAAAGCCTCCTCAGGCCATGAGGGCTGAGCTCAGAGGATGCCTGTTGCTGGATCCCCGTGCTGGACAGAACAGTCTGGATATGTCATTAAGCAACATGTGCCACTATCCAGGAGCTGCTAGAGCATGTTATCTGCAGGAGGCCCCAGTTTAGAAAGTTGCTCCAGCCACCACCAGGGCAGATCCCCTGGAATACGGTGACATGGTGGCCACCTCAGCCCCCGTGGTACCTACATAAGGCCACCATCCTGAGACACATTCACAACCTGTCCTCAGAGAATGAAGACATTAACATAAAGAACATAGGAAAAGTATGGACAAGCTCTCCTGAGAGAAGAGGTAGAAAGGAAGGTGAGGGCAGAACAAGGCCAAGTTAGTTTAACCAAAAATACAGATAGAAGCCTCGTGAGCCTGGACATAGGGGACAGAAGGAAGATGCATGCGCTCTGTAGGCTGGCTTCCTTTCCAGGTATGGAATCGTCCACTGGCCTTCCCAGGCCCTAAGCTCTCAGGGGAAGTCCCCATACTGCCGAATGCACTGCAGGCTCACCTGTACAGTGGACCATGATAATTGAATTGCACTGGCAGCCTCAGGGCCAGCAGGATTTGATTTTCAGAAATGAGAGATCATGAAATTTTCACACAAAGGCCTAGAAATGGAGACTATTGTGCACTGTGCGGCAAGGACAGGGTCCCTAAAGTGATGTTCTCATGGCAAGGAAATCCAGAAAGCTACCAAAAGGACACCAAGAGGCCCATAGATTAAAGGCTTACTCCAGAGTTTGGTGTGGTTGGGAGGTCCCAAGTCTCTAAGAGCGGGGGTCTGGTTGGAGGATAATCACCCCGTTGCCTCTCTGTTCTTTTGCTTCTCCACCACAGGATAAATAGTTCATTCCACTTTCACATAGTGTGGTGCCTTAACACAGGCCAGTCACCTCAATTTCCACAGCTAAATAGTCATTCTCAACCTAAGGTACTCCTCAGGATCACTGAGGGCCTTGGGAAATACAAACACTCATTGTCCCCACTAAGCTTGGATTTTATGGTATTCTTAGTTCTCTCATAAGACTCTGACTTGTGTTATCACTTGAGGAACTCTGCCTGGGGGGAATCCCGGAAACGAAAATGACAGAGAACAAGATAAACGAGGTCAACATAATTCCCTAAACCATATTCTTCACTCACTTTTTCTGGAAGTAGTGTTCAATTTCTCATATATTGCTTTTAAACATCTATTTTGTTTCCTTTACATTTAAAATATTTATGCTTTCTGGTATTTCCAAATGTCCAGGTGTTTGTTGCTTTACATTCTAATATACAAATTCTCAACATGAATAAGGCATGTGTAGGCAGATCCAATCAGAACACAGTCTGCTCAATGCATTTTGCAAATTCAAGGTCTCAGCAGTCCCTCTTGGAATGATAACTGTTCACAGAGATTTAGCCTGAAGGATTCCCTGATGGGCAAAGAAGAAACAAATCCAAATATATTAATAGGCTATTTGCGCTCTGCTGGAAATACACAATTGTTCTGTCTTTTGATGGAAAACAACATTTATATTGATAACATGTAAAAGAATATCCAGTATCAATTCCGTGTTGTGTGGGATTTCTTGCTATTTTGTAATTATCTGAACAAACAGAGCGCTGAAGTTGGTTCTGACGTTGCCAGACATGCAAATAACCACAGAGGGAGAAAATAATCACCTGGGAATATGGAATGAGAGTTTTAATTCTTCCTGAATTTCTTCTGCTGAAACAAATCGCATTCAATAAGCAGTGAAAAACTGCTTCACAAAATAGTCTCCTGTAGAGCACTCAGGAAAGAGAGTTAAAATGCTTAGTTCTTACATTGATGGGGTTAAAATATGTTGAGTAAGGAGAGATCTTAATAAGGAATGGGCGCAGGGGCTGGGGGTTCAATCCCCGGGCCTGTCTGGAGGACCCTGCCCCCGGGACGCACTGAGACAGCTAATGAGACTAGGTATGATGGTGCATGCCTGTAATCCCAGCTCTTGGGAAGCTGTAAATAGGTGGATCACTATGAGTCCGATCTAGTAGTAAGACCCTGAACACCCGTAGACCCTTCCCTAAAATACAAAAAACAAAAACAAAAGTAAAAAAAAGTAATAAAATAAAAACAAGAAATGATCATATCTCAAAACTAATTATATGTTTGATAGAAACAATTCATTAACTTTAAAATTAGAAACTTAAAACTATATTAAATGTGTAATCTGAAAGTATTTTTAACCATGTATTCATTTTGAATATATCCTAATTGGTAAAATATTCTAGGTATTAAGACTGCTAATTTACTACTTTCATGCTTTAATTAAAATAGTAAAGAAGCCAAAACAGTAAGTAGTTGATGGGTATAAATTTATTCCATTGAGAAATAGTTTGTATAAAAGCATTTTCATTTAGATTAATAAGCATGACCAAACTAAGAGTGTAGTCCTTATATAAAAACTGTAGTTCTCATAAATATGTAAACATTACTTTAAAAAATAGACAAATCATATCATTGTTGTTAGTACACCGTAGAATTGTTGTATATTCATTTAATTGCAGAATTGCATATAAAAAAATCCAAGTTTAAAATAGCATGTTTTGGGGGACGGGCTGAAAAGTGGGACCGATGCACCTGTGCAAGATCTACTCAGTGACAAGGCATGCAGAGTCGCTATGAGGAATCACATTTCAATACCAAACTCCTTTGCAGTTTACTTCTTGCAGGTCACTTATGTATCAATACTCACACCTTTTTTTCATTGTATTTTAAAATTTATTTTATTCTTGTTTTATTTATTCATCAGACATCTGAAATATGCAGGAAGGAAAAGTATTGTGTGTTGTTTCCTTTTCCCAGCCTCTGTAATACATCCATTGTTTATCTCCAAAAGATAGGACTGTGGAAAAATTTGACATTTCTTAGGCTAAAGAATTATAGCATCGTGTCTAATCCCACATGATAATTATTTGAGTGAATTGGATTATTTGTTTATATTAAGCATAATTTTAAAGTTAAACTCAGTTAAATGTTTTAATAGGGATTACTGAAAGAAAAGCCCCAGTCTGAGATCTAGTTGATTGCCTATTGTAAATGCAGAAATAATACAAAAACCAATAGGATTCCTGTAAACAAACAAACACACTGAGAGAGAAATTAGTGAAACTACACTTTTCACAATAGCATCCAAAATATTAAATACACAGGAATAAATCCCACAAAGACAGTAATAGAGCTATACACTGAAAATTACAGTACTCTGGAAAAGGAGAGTAAAGAGAATAGCAGAAAATGGAAAGCTATCCCTTCGTCATGGACAGGAAGAACCAAAGTAGTGAAAAATGGCAATACTCCCAAAACTTTTATACAGATGTCACTCAATCCTGATCAAAATACTATTAGCATAACTTACAGGACTAGAGGAGACATTTCTGAAATGCATCTGTAACCAAAGGAGACAAAAAATAGTAAAGGCAATTCTTGGCAGCAGAGGCAAAGCAGGATTCATCACAATCCCTGATTTGAAATTATACTACAAAGCTACTGTGATAAAATCAGCGCGGTACTGGAAATAAGAAAGCAGACCTGAGGATCAATGGAACAGATGAATGAAGCAGACCTAACTACAGACACACTCTGCCACCTTATCATTGAAAAGGGGGCCAAATATGTTCATTGGAAGAAAGAGAGCCTCTTTACCAAACGGTTCTGGAAAGACTGGCTTTCCACATGCTCAAGGATGGAAGTGGACCCATGTCTATCACTATGCATTAAACTAAAGTCAAAATGGGTAAGGGATCTGAATATTAAAACAGAAACACTGAGTCTACTGGTACGGAAAGTAAGTAGAAATCGTGAAGCTGTAGGGGTAGGCAGACACTCTGTGAACAAGACTCAAACTACACGGGAAACACTCCAAAGAAAAAAAGACTGAGATCTCATCGTATTCCTTTTACTCATCAAAAGGAATCACCAACAAAGAGCAAAGGCACCCTACAGATTGGGAAATACATTTTAGCCCTCAGTTCCCCAGACAAATACTTATGTCTACAACATATGAAGAATTTAAAAAATCAGACCCCCGAGATTTAAAGACCAAACTCAAAAACTGATGACTGAGTTGAATGCACACTTCTCAGATGAAAAAATTCAGATAGTTAACACATGATCAAAATTCTGCATTACCAATAATTTGAGAAATGCAAATGAAAACATTTAAAATCAATCTTACCCCAGAAACAATGGCTATCATCTAGAAATCTACCAATAACAAGTGCTGGAGAGGCTATGGTGAAAAAGGTATCCTCAGTGCAGATGGAAATGTAGACTGGTGCAACCGCTGTCAAAATTGGAGTACAGACTTCTCAGAAAAACTAAGATTAGAGGTCCCATTCAACCCCATTGTTACCCTTCTGAGTATTTTTCTAAAAAAGTTAAAAGCATCATACCAAGTGATATACGTGACCACACATTTTTAGCAGCACAATTTGTCATAACTATATCCATTCTTCACTTGATAGCTATTCACGTTACCAGATTTGTCAACTGAGGAGTGGTTACAAAAGATGTATTTTTATAAAATATAGTTCTACTCAGGTATTAAGAAGGTTAAGTTTGAGACTTTGCAGGTAAATGGATGCAACTTGAGAACATAATCATAAATGAAATAAACCAGTCTCACATGTATAAATATTGTTGTCTCCCTAATGTAAGAGGGCAAAAGAATAAATATCATCCAAAAGGAAAGAGAACCTGGAATTGGGTAAAGGAGAAAAGATTAAAGGGAATGAATGTGTATCTAGCTCTAGATCTAGATATGATTCCTATAGTCCTAATTTCTATTAGTTCATTGAAAAGGGAGGTCTGTGCTTATTCCATTTGATCAATTTTTCCACCTCCTTTTTTTAATCTGAGCAACTACTTTAAAGATAACAATAAGCAATGTCAACCATTGTTGCTCCATATTATATTGTTTTGAAATTTGGTATCATTGTTTTTTGTCTTTAAAATAAAAAGTAAGTTATTTAAAATTAACATATTGAAGAAAATACTATGGCTAGATTATTTTAGGAAAAATGTTGTATGAATGGTGGGAAATAGTTTTGTCAAGATGAAGATAATGGTTATCAAAGACATTTTTCTGCAAATGTAAGATTCTGAGCTCAATTCCAAGTACCAATAAATGAATAAACTGGATTCAAGAATTTTAGAATAGAAGCTTTACAAATTATGTTCAGATTGTTTTAATCATTATAAATCGGCAATAGTTTGATTACTTCTGATTTTCATAAAATTAAAGATTTGTGGCATAAGAAAATAGATGCCTGGAAATTAGATAGGGTATAAGACTCTTGATGCTGAGAGTTTGGATATGATGACACTGTCAGAAGTGGAAACTTAAATCAGTAGTACTTTTTACCCGGCTATCTTGCTACAGCAATTGAAGTATCTGCTATTCATAGATTTCAATAGAAGACAAAGTTTGAAAACTGCCGCTAGTTTTTACATTAAGAACAATGGAAGATAACTAAGTTTTGAACTAAAAGTATGAATTATATTATGGGCACATGAGTTTTGGTACTGAAAATGCGGTAGATGGACAGGTATGTACATATACTTACTTGAAGAGTGGGCTTGAAGTTCACAAGAAGGGAATAGAGGCAGCGTTCACATTATAATCATCAAAATATACTTAGCAATTGACTCAGGCAGTACATGATACTACTGAGTATGAAACACGAGATAGAGAGTTAGATTGATTGTTTGAACAGAACTTCTGAATTAAGAGAAATTAATCATAAGCTGTTTGCTTCATAACGTAAATCGACTTTTCTACACTCTCTTGTTGGTAGGTTGGAAACATGGAACTGTGTTAAGAGGAATGTGCAGAAGTGAGCAACAGAGGATTCTGATGGAATCAAGATTTCTTTTCATGAGGATGTCAGCAAAGCCTTTCCTTTCTCACAGCTAGAGCTGTCACATGAGCTACTTATGTTCGCAGCTTCAGCTTTCTGATATGGGTGTGGCCCTGGTGATAGAAGCCATCAGAACACTGTCTTTTTAGTATTAAGAAGCTATTGAACAGCCGATTTCACTTAGTTCTTGTGTCAGTCAGGATTCTTCATAGAAACACAACTCTGTGTGTGTGTGTGTATGTTTGTGTGTGTGTGTGTGTTCATGGTTCACATGTAAACAATGGTGATCTTTTTTTGCTGTTTTTTTAAAGAGAGTACAAATTAGAATTAAAGCAAAAAAATTACAAATGATATAGAATTCCACTTAACAAAGTAATATAAAATTCACGGTGTGGGTTGTAGTATGTAGTGTTGTCTTCCTGTTATTCATATTACCAGATATATGCGTGTAAAATTGGAAGATGAAAGAAAAAAATGTATAAGAAATTAACAAGAGAGAAAGTAAAAACAATTGAAAAAAGGAGACAAAACAAATTATTTGATCATTTCCATAGATCAGCAGAAGCACATAGTACAGTTGTCTAAACTATTTTGCATATAGATAGATAGATAGATAGATAGATAGATAGATAGATAGATAGATAGATCTCTTTCCCCACTCCCTCTCCTGTCTTTCTCTTCAACTCTGTAACTCTTTCCTTTTGAATACATTCATTCCCTTTTCCCAGTGTCTTCTTTACCCTTCAGATTCCATTTTTCTCTTTCAGATTCCCATGCTAAGGCAACAATACCGTGTTTGCACATGCAAGCCCGATTTATTTCAGTTGAGAGTATGTTCTCTAGTTGCATCCATTTACTGGCAAAAAGACTAAAATCTATGTTTTATAGCTGACTGATACTCCATTGTATAAAAATACCACGTGTTCTTTATCCATACTTCAGTTGATGGGCATCTGGGTTGTTTCCAGTATTAAGCTATGACATATTCCTCTGCTATAAACATGAGTGCACATTTATCAGTGTGGTAGGAGGTTTTCAGTTCTTCTGGGAAAATGCTCAGGAAAGGAATAGCGGGCTTTAATGGGATCTCCAATCCTAGTTTTATAAAGAGTCTCTATACTGCTTTCCATAGTGGTTGTACCCGTTTTCACTCCCACTAACAGTGCCGAATGGTTCCTTTATCTCCACAGCCTCTCTGGCTGTCTTCTTAGTGTTAGCCATTCTTTCAGGCATGAAATGTAATTTCAGTGTTACCTTAATGTGCAGTTCTCAGATGTCCAGTGGTGTTGAACACTTTTTCATATATTTACTTGTCACTTATATTTCTTTCTCTGAGAAGTGCATATTCATTTCCGATGCCCATTTTTGGACTGGGTCTTTGAATTTGGGGGACCTGATTTTCTTTAAAATCTGTATATGTTCTAAATAAAAGACCTTTGCCACCCTATCTTTGATAAAAAGGGCCAAACATGCTCAATGGAAGAAAAATAGCCTCTCTAGTAAATGGAGCTGAAAAAAAATACATGGAGCTGGAAAAACTGATTTTCCACATGCCAAAGGCTAAAACTAGACCCTTGACTATCACCTTGCACAAAGCTATAACCAAAGTGGATCAAAGCTTTAAGTACTAAAACAGAAACACCAAATCTTCTGGAGGAAAATGCAGGTAGAAATCTTTTTTTTTTTTTTTTCCAACTCAGTCTACCCTGAGGGCAGAACTACATGGTATGTGGTGCCGGGGATCAAATGGTGGTCCCCTGTGTCTGCCTAAGCTTGCCTAAGCAGCCACTTTAGACCACTGAACTATATATCCCTGGCCTGATGCATGTAGAAATCTTAAAGACATAGCTATAAGTAGAGAGCTCATGAACAAAAACCAAACTATATGGGAAATACTTGAAAGAATCAACGACCAGGATCTCATCTTTTTGGAAAGTTTCTGCACTTCAAAGCAAATCTCCAACAGAGCAAAAAGAAAACTCACAAACTGGGGGGAAAAAAAAGTTATAGCTGACTGTCCCTCCAGAAAAGGCCTTCTGCTAGAACATGTTCTGTTTAGTTTCATTATGCCAATTCACCAGCAGAGCACTGAGCACCCTTCCTGGAAGCCCACTTTTGACTGTATTTCTTTAGCTGTTTTTCCCTCAGCCATTCTGTGTCTGTGGACAATAAAATGATGCTGACTAAGCATTGTTTCAGTATAAAGCAGCAGAGTGGTAGTGATTGTCTGCAATTAAGAATCCTAATAAAGAGGATTATGTCTCAGAACAGTCTTGCAAATGCTAGGCTTTAACATTAAAGTGGAAACGGAGCAATAGGCACTCAGGGGTCTAGATAGAAAATGTGTGCCGTGTTGTTCAGTGGAGAACTCTGGATTATTTTTAGCCTTTGTGTTTTGTGCTGTGCGTGAAGGTTTCAGTGGTAGATAAGTAGTGTGTAAAATCAAAGCATCAGTTTTCGAGCAGCCGCTTTTGTCACCAATAGCAGTAGAGTTGCACAAACGCATGGATTCCCACGGAAGGTGCTTGATTTAAAAGCCCTGGTAGGAGGAAGTACAGTTATACTTACAATGCTTTCTATGTTTTTTTTTTGTTTTTGTTTTTTTTTTTTTGTAGCCAGAGATCTGAAATCACTGAAAGTACAAGACTGTTCTAAATATTTGGGGGTCTAAAATAAAACACTGTACATCACTAGTTGAACTACATAAAGTTGCCAATATTCAACTAGATTTTTACTTGAAAAAAACAGTATTTTTCTGAAACTTAAATTAATATATAATTGTTTGTGAAAAGGCAGTCTAAATAGGAATAAGAACAGATAGGAATAACAGGAATCGACCCTGACCCCAATTGCCAAATAACTGCTATTTGTAATCGTGTGCCCGGCAACAAGGGAGACAGTTTAATACATAGAAAAATTTGATGTCTGTCAATTCTCTGGGTCTGCTCAGCACTCAACTGGACTGTCACCATGGCCTCTAAGGGCAGAAGCGGCTTCCAAAGGACATTTGGTAGCACCCAAACATGTGTGCTTCTCTGAATGAACACGTTATGTGTTTTCCCTGCCTGTGGGGCCAGGCGTGCTTTCCAGGCCAGCCCAGGCCAGGGTGGGAGTCCTTTTGCTAGAGCTGAGCTCCTCCTGCATCTCTTGGCCGAGGAACAGGAAATCTCAGAGCAGGGAGTGGTGTGCGAAGGCGCAGTTGCTCCAGCCTCTTGTGCACAGGGGTGATGCATCTTGTGCTCATCTTGCTGTGCTCAGGGTGCTCCCAGCAGGAGATGATCCCACTGAGCCCTTAGCGTAGGACACGACTGCGTGCTAGGAAAGCCCTCATCACAAGCCCCTTCTTTGTTAAGTGAGAGGTAGGAAAGTCTTCTGCTTTATTTTCTTTTCTGTCCTCCCAAAAGGAGGCCACCTTCCCCTGTGTCACTGCTTTATTTTCATCCTATGATATTTCCAGCTTTTATTGTTTTATTTCATAAAAAGAGTTCAATCTTCATCCATTTGTACAGAATGGAAGTAACTAATGTGGATTGACCAGCACTGAATATTTAACTTTCTTGTAATTTA
>NDGM011242749.1:1258-14772 GCA_002564305.1 Octomys mimax
AGAAAGAAAGAAAGAAAGAAAGAAAGAAAGAAAGAAAGAAAGAAAGAGAGAAATAAAGAGAGAAAAAGAGAGAGAAAAATAATCTGGGTTCTAACCATTATGTATTTCCTGGGAGAGTCTGGAGAACCGAACCCTAGCATCCAAAGTTCTTTTGGAGAAAACGCTGGGCTCTGGGAGAGGAAATGTGGGTTTAAACTTCAGGTGTGTTATGTAAACACTTCCAAGCATAAATGAGAATAAAAGAACAGATCACAGAGGTATGATATGGATGTGAGGCTAGCATAACAGGCAAGGCATGTACCTTACTGTGTGTCACTCAGCAGTCATTAGTGAGGACACCGATACTCATGTTCAAAGTTTGTAAGAGTAATAGTAAAGCAAAAGCACAGTGTTTGGGCCTAGGAGGCCCAGGCATCATTACTCAGGGATGGAGCTACTCCCCTCCTACCTTGATGGCAAGGCTAAGCAGTGACAAGGAGAAAAAGCAACAAGAACATTGAATGACAAGAGCAACAGCCATGATGGGAGCAAGCCTGGAACAAGAGGAGCTTTCACAGTAGCATAATTATAACAGCCACTAGGAAAGAACATGAAGTCCTCAGATCCCTCATAGTGAGAGAGAAAAGATAGATGGGATTCCAGTAAGAGTTCTGAAGCAGGGACAGGGAAATCAGAGAAATACTGCTGTAGCTATTAGACAAGTCCTAATTGCCCTGAGGCCCCATAGTCTGATGTCAGAAGGGCACATGCCCAGTAGTTAATACTGATCCAGCCTCCTAAATGAGCCCAAGTCTGCTTTTTCAGGTTGTCACTGCTCTTGGGATGATGGGTGGAGATTCTCAAAGTCCACCACTTAGGCCTCACGGATCTACTAATAATGACTTCGTGGAGTGATGGCCAGGCACCTGGGTCTCAAATGTCTGGATGCCTTTGGCAGGAGGCTTCCTCTATTTCTCAGTTTCCCTATATGTCTTCAGAAGAAAACTGATCATGGAAGAATTTAGTCATATATCTTCAAAGAAAGTACTAAAGAAAGAAATGACTCTTATGCAGTTGAATGACATAAAGGCTAAGAAAGATACCCTTTTATTATTCAAAGTTAACAGCATTTATTATTACATTATCTAAGTCAGTTTTATTTCTAAGCAAATGATTTTTATTTTTATTTTTGTTTTTGTTTTTTGTAGTAGGCTAGTTTTACACTCTTAAAATGAAATGGAATGATGTCAGTAATATTATATTATATTTTGAAAACTCCTAAGAACATTTGAGCTCTTCATTTAACTTTTTAGAGATACCAGACCACTATTCAAAGAAACTTTCAGCTATTTGGACTTATACATTATTACTGGTCAAGACAGAAGCCACAGAAAAATTGTTAATACTATTAGCAACAAAAAGAATTCATTTGGGAGAGCCTAAACTTATGCTTAGAAATCACAAGGAAATCACTTAAGTAATAAACACTACATGTTTAAAAAATTTATTTATTTATTTATTTATTTGGTACAAGGTCCCACTACTCAGCTCAGACTCACGGTGATTCTCCTGTCTCAGCCACCCCAGTGCTAGGATTACAGGAATGTACCACTGCATCTGGTTTTCAGTGGCCCGGGTTCCCCAGACAGCACAGTATGTGGTACCAGGGATCGAACCCCGGGTCATTGTGCTTGTCAGGTAGGCACTTAGACCGCCGGGCTATCTCCTCAACCCCCTCATATTTCTGAGGCATTCTGAGCTTAGGAAATGTGAACAAAGACAAGTGGAAAGAGCCTTCTCTGCAGAACTGTATTTGCAGCAGTTCTATTTCGGGGTTCACTTTTTGCAGGTTTTCAAAAACATTGATCTAAATTATTTATCGTGGATTTTTTGCTCTATCGCGGGGTTTTGCAGCACTATACAGTATCTATATGTTAAATTTATGTAGGTTTACAAGTTTAGAAAATGGCTAAGAACAGAAGTGTTTCTTAAAGTGTGGGAAAGGTTTCTAAGAGTGTGGAAAGGGTTTATAAAGCCTTAAAATATATAAATACTAAAATAAATATAATGTCGCTACTTTACTGATTTTATTTATTGCAGAAGCGTAACCTCTGGGATAATGAGGGACTACTGTGATTTTATTTGTTTATCTTCCTTGCTATTTAATTGAAATGTGAGTAAAAGGTAATTTTATTTTTTTTATTTATCAGTCTGTATCTACTAAACAGAAAACAGTGGCATCTATTTCCTAACCTCCAGGGAAGGACACTTAATTACACTGATATCAATTACCCTATAGTAAGTCGCAATGCTTCTGTCTTTCTTTGATCATTAAGATTAATTGTGATTCTGAGAAATAGCAGTCAGTAAGATTAAGACTATATGATATCATAATGTGGACTTTGCTGCTACTTGATTTTCTTAAATTGGAGTGAAAGTTTAAAGTAACATTAAGAAGTCTTGCTCAGCCACAAAATACACACTGGAACAATTTTGCCACTAAATTTTGTTTTTCTAAAAATAGTTTAGCATCATAGGTTTATGAGAAATCCTTGTGTATTATATGAGGAGACAGGATTTTTAAATTTTTTTTTTTTTTTTTTTTTTTTTTTTTTTGTATGTTAGGGAAGGGTCTACACGGTGTTCAGAGTTTCACTACTAGATCGGACTTGTAGCAATCCACCTGTTTACAGCCTCCCAAGAGCTGGGATTAAAATATTTTAAGAGCTATCTTTTCTTTATTAGCTAATCTTTCTTTACGTGTCAAAGATATAACCAAAACAAAACAAAACACAAACAGATAAATACATATAAAAATGAATAAAGCTAATAGAGAACAACAATAGCAACAACAACAAAAACCCCAGAAATTAAGATTTCATAAATTCCTTTCTTTTCAGCCTTGGTTGAATAATGATGGACAAAATATCTTAAAGCAACTCAAAAAATGGAAAAGGTAGAAAGAACCTTGACATCAGTTGTACGCGGGTCTCTCTCCCACACATCACAGCCCTAACTACATGAGTAAGGAATGTGCCCGATTTGCTCTTTATCAAACTCTGTTTACAGAAGAGAAATCTGAACCTCAGAGAATGTGAGGCATCCAGTGCCACTCTGCTAGCCATTAAGAGATCAGAATCTACAACTTCCTGTCCAAGTGTCATTTCCTGTATCCACATTCCCTGGAGCGAATGAAAGGTCAGAACAATAACCTAATTCAGAATGCTGGCATGATACTGAGGCTAGAAGTACAAACTGCCATATTTTTCTAAAGGAAAATTCTGTGGCTCAGATAGATTGTAGGCAGAACACAATGGTGATAGTCAGTAATCAGCATATTCCATCATGGACCTGAAGCGCAGGGCTAGCTCCGGGTCACATGAGCTCTTTTATCTCTTCCTCATCTTAGATGAGACCTGTACAAGTGATTTCCTCCAGTGTGCTGAGTAAAGCATTCCAAAGATCCAAGTAGTGAAGATTCTCAAGATATCCCTAAATTCCTTGAGTTCATTATAGTTGTCTTTGGAAGAGACCATAATGATTAGATTCCCAATTCTCCCTATTTTCTCTGGATCAAATGATGGAGCGATCTCCCCTAACTTGGATTAAACAATGTAATTTCATTCAACATATTGTAGTGGAAAATAGAGGTCATGAGAGGACTTTGGACTATGTCTCTGATCACTTTAAGCTAAAAGTAAACACATTCTAGGCAATGCTTAAAGGATCAAGAGAAGGAGACTATTGCTTCTAGTTGTAATTTTACTTAACCAAAATCTACTTTTCAGTCAGAAACACAGTGAAATCTCAATTTTTGCGGGCATTTTGAGGGCTTCTCTCTCCACACAAGAGAAGCATGGAGTGGATTAAGGGAATGGCTTTCCTGTTGGGTGCTAAGAAAACACTTGTCACAACCAAACTCCTTATAGTTGAGAAAATGTATTTGTTTGCCACAACACCTCTGGAAATTTTAATTCTTTTTCAAATCATTTGCAAGCCCTGGTCCCACCAACATCAACAGCAATAACAGCTGCCATTAAGTGATTGCTGCTTGCATTATACACTAGGGGATGTGCATTATGCCCCACTACAAGACACAGGATATTCATGTGTTATGGTAGTCCTCTCACCAGTGATAAATTAGAGAGTCCAGAATATCCTCAGTCATACTGATAAATTAAGAAGAGAGATTACTTCCATTTATGCCTTAACTGATTCAGCTCTTTAGAAATTCTGTTTCTCCTCTAAACACATTCTGGTTTCTGATATCCACCCTGTGGCTCTAGTACCTAAACTGAAGGTTTAGAAACAATGCCCAATCTCAGAGAAAATGCCTTTGCTCTGGCAATGGAGATGGGTTGCTTACTTTCTATCATCTGAGGCTCAAGTAGCAAAGAAGTAGGAAGGCCAAAACGAGGCTGTTGTTTATAGGTGAGCATTTTGCTTATCCTCCAAGTTTTCAATAAGAGAAACAGTAGAACTCAGGTTATGAGACTCTCAAACTTGGCGGGTCATATGGGGACCCTAGAGAAATAAGTATTTGAGTAGGTTGAAGATGTCTGAGCGAAGGAAAACTTAGAGATTGAAGTATGACACTTTCTAATCAGAATAATATTAAAATCCAAAAAAGTGGGACAAAAATAAGTACTAACTTTGGGATAGAGTGGGAGAAGGAAACAATAAGATTAAAAAGGTTTTAGAAATACCAAGTAAGATAGAAAGAATGTAGGAGGTGATGAGGATGATAGGGTGGTTGACAGGGTGGAGTTTTGGTATAATTTAAAGTGTATATTTAATATTTGATAAGATTTAAACGTGAGCTGTCAGAGTAGTACTTTCTAGGTTAGAATAAGGTATTCTCAGAGACTCAAAGGATCAGAGATGTATTTTTGTCTCTTAACTCTTTATGACATTACATAATTATGTTGACACCCAAGCACTAAAAATTGACCTACCCTTCTTAATAACATGAAAGTTAATCTCACCCAAAGGTTACTCAACATCTCGTAATTTTGAGATCTGGCCTAAAAGGAACGAGGCTTTATGTGTTAGATGCTATTAATGATTGAGTAGGTATGAATATTAAATTTGTACAAAAATAGTATCTCTGGATCCATTTCCCTTCTTAGCTTCTAGTGATGAATTAAACTCTCATAACTAGAATTTATTTTCTTCTCAATGGCTTATTTATTCTCAATGGAAATAATGGCTCAGGATGAACTGAAAGAGGAGCAGTTCCTGCACTGCAGCTTGTCAATTAAAAAGTGTTATCTTGATCTTCTAGCCTCAACTATAAAGCAAGACATAAAACATATTGTGGTAGTTCACCATGACATTTATAACTTATTACTATTGTGATTGTAGTTTATAACCGATGTGTCTCTGGCCCCAGCTGCTCTGAGAAAATAACCATTTGCTATAAAACAAACAGATGTGGAGGGGTAGGCAGGCATGTATCTGTCTAGGTGTCCCTGAAGGATATGTATGTACTTTATTATTTTGATAAAAATTTTATAAGTTAAATAATTTAAATTACATGATTTTTAAATACACATACTAGGCTTGTATAACTGCATTTGTGGTCCTTGGATTTTTTCAAATTGTGTATTAAAATCTCTTATATATCATAAAATTAGCCTACATTGATATAAATAGAATATATATATATATATACACATATATATACATATTATTTATATGAAAAATATTTTGCCCCTGTATTCCTCTAGTTCCATCAGCCATCTCCACTTTCAGCGATCTTCCTTATCTTCTCACCTCTTTGAATAGCAGTCAGCTCAGGTCTGGGGTTAGTCCTTTCATCTCAGTGAATCTCATAATTTTAATGCTCTTCTATGGCCAGTGAGTGCTACGAATATGCCCATATACCTTATGGGTTTCCATGAATGTGCCTAAAGTTCTGACATTTAACACTGAAAAGACCTTTTCACACTTCGGGAAGCCCTAAGAAAGGCTATCTATGTTCTTCTGTCCTAAGATCATTAGTTTATAGGAAGAAACCAGTTTATATCTTAAAGTTTTGTCCACTGACAATACAGGATGAGGAGACCACACTTTCTGGTGCTTAAAATCCGGAGAAGGTGTTTCTAGAAGAAAAGCATTTAAAAACATTTGATCTGATCTGTGAGTTTAATAATGTCATTAAACTAGCTCGGAATAAAACATATGTCTCTTAACATTATTAAATAAGTTTGCTCTGTATTCATTTTTATATTACATGGTATATTTTTCTATTTTTTTAAAATAAAAGTTAAATATAAAGAACATATAGGGGCTGGGGAGATGGCTCAGTAGAATAAGCACTTTGTTGGCAAGCACAAGGGCCTGAGTTCAATCCCTGGTTCTGAAAAAAAAAAAAAACTAGATTTTTTTTTCTTTCCCTTCTTTTTCTTATTTTGTTGCCAAAAAATACAGTCTACAATCATTAAAAGTGGACTGAACATGTAGCTCAGTGGTACAGAGCTTACCTAATAGACTGTTGGTTTGATGCCCAGTTCCACAATAATTAAGAGGGAGGGGAGAAAGGAGGGAGGTAGAGAAAGGCAGAGAGACAGAGACAGAGACAGAGGCAGAGACAGAGGCAGAGGCAGAGACAGAGACTGAGACACAGAGAGGAGAGAAGTAAAATCATTAGGTGCTATAGAAAACTAGTACCTTTTTATTCTTTTCCCTTTATATAGTTTTCTAACCATATTTTGCACTAGGCCCCTGCTGGAGTTGTTGAACAAGACAGAATTCATCAACCTGAAGCATCTCCACAGATAATATTATAAAGAATTTTATGCTCAAGATGAAATATCTAAGGAAAGTCTAAAGATTACCAGAAACAAAATGATTGTTGATCAGACACAGAAGAAGAAAATATTTCATGTAGAAAGAGCTATGGAGCTCAGTTGAGGGTGCAAGATAAGCTGCCCTCAGGAGCGCACACTATTATTCTTGACTTGTGAGGCATTCAGCAATAGGGTGGCACTTGGTGTGAGTGGAAATAAAGGCAAGTTGGGGAAGAAAAGAATCAAGAAGCAGAATCCATATTTAAGAAAGTAATATGGATAGAAATCCTTTCCATCCCAGGAGATAACTTTGCTGAGCATTATCACACATGTGAGTAAGCAACTGGTGAACATTTTTTGTAAAGAACAAGATAATAAACATGCCAGCCCTTTCATTCTGCCAAAGTGGCTCAGCTCTGCTGTGTTCAAGTCAATCTTCATTTACAAAAACACGTAGCAGCAGGAGTAGGCCCGATGGCCATAGTTTGCTGACCTTGGACATAAATTATCACAGTTAGAAAGTTTGATGCATACTTAGAGGGCTATGCAATTAATTAAGGAGAAAATAAAAGCAAATATAAGTTCCTTGAGGAAAAACAATGAGTCTAGTACTAATAAATATTTGTTTTAATTTGACAACTATTTCTTGAAAGCTTCTGGGCATGAGATACTCGGTATCAGAGACCAGGAAGTGGACAAACTGTGAGCTCTACTCTCAGGGAAATTACTATTTATCCCAAATTTTATAAAATTGTAATATTAAACTGCAGTTTTAAGGATTGTTGCCTACAATAAATAAGGTATGTAGAAGTGCTCAATTAACTGTTCAGCTCAAATCACATTAGCCTCCTAAACATATCCATGATCCAATGGTGTGTGCTAAGAAGGGTAGGTTGAAAAAGTTATTGATAAATACTGGCTAGTTACTGGGAGGAAGACTTGATGAGTTTTAAATCATGAGATCAAAATTCTGGTGAAAATTTTAGATAGATCAAGACTAAATTGTTATCAGAGGTTGAATTCATGCTTGCTTCTGTTAAGGGAATAATAGGGATTAGAACAAGACATGAAATTTTAAGTGCTAAAATATCATGGTGCTATTGATGTTTTAGGTAAGTGGATGGTCCAAAAATGTATTTACGTTTCCAGAAGTACTATTATAGAAAGAGAAAAGACATACCAATCTTGTTGCTATCTACTAGCAATAAGAGTTTTCCTCCTTGTCTATTCTGTGGGTTTGATGAAGGAAAGGAGCATATCTTACCCCACCCCAGATCCTGCAGTAGTTGAAGAAGAGGACATGACACTATGCTGTGGCTTGCTTCTAGATGTCCCCTTCATGTGGTCATAGGTGGGCTTTTCAGAGGTGGCTGGATCTGGAGTGTGTGAAGCTGGGGTCAAGAGTATGTGGTTACTAAATTAGGCCACTGATGAGAAGGATAGTTCTGGGTAGGATTAATGGTGCCCCATCTTGGGTATGAGTGATACCCACCTTAATGGCAGGTAGCCCAGGTCAGATATGAGGGGCAGTACTTGTTTGTCACTTGTCACTTGTCACTTGCTGCTTGCTGCTTGCTGCCTTCTGCCTGCCTGTCTTGTAATGCTCCTCTGCCATGAACCCTGCCTTGGGGCCAGCCAACTATGAATTGAAACTTCTACAAATCATTAGCTACAATAAACCTTTCCTACTTTAACTTAGAGTGTTGGATATTTTGCCTCAGCAACAGGAAAATATAGCTAACACATAATGGTAAATGTTCCTTAACATTTGACAAATTTATAAGCCCTTAGAAATGTATAATGAAAACTAGAGATAATATCCACCCCATATACGTACAAAGATTGCATATAAATCCAAAGGACAAAAATCCACTAGTCTGTCTCTATATTCCCCAGAAGTTTATGTTTGAGAGGTAAAGAGATTTCATCCACAGTATGCCAAAAATCTTTTCTAATTATCTCAGTTGGTCTCCAGACAATAGTTGATAGAGGCACCATCTTTCACTATTCTAGACACATAAAGAAACTAAAATTATAAGTTTTAAAAATATTTAGACATGAAAAAATGTTATTAGGCTTTTAAGACTCAGTGGTGGAGATGAGTTCCTGCTCTCTCTGCTTGCTAGCAGAACTGAATTCCACATGCCTTCATGTTCTAGTGGTCTACCTGCAATTTGTAAGAAAAACATTCTTTATAAAGCATCTGCAGTGAACTATGGTCAACAAAGAAAGCTTTCACAAATAAAAATTGAAGTGTATTCTTTCACCTTAAATACTGAAAAAGTATTGCAGCCAAAAACTGTGCTCCCTTCCCAGGCACATCCATCATCTAATCCCCAGAACCTGTGAATAGGTTCCAGATTTATTATTACAGAAAGAGAAAAGGTATCCTACTTTTGTTGCCTTTTATTAGCAACAAGAGTTTGCCTGCTTGCCTATTCCTGGGTTTGATGAAGCAAGGCACCATATCTCCTTTTGCACAGCAAAAGAGATTCAGCAGATGTGATCAGGTTCATGATCTTGGGAGGGAAAGATTATCTGGGATTATCCTTGAAGGTCTGGCACAATAACAGGAGTTCTTAAAAGAGGACACAGAAAGGACAGGCACAGGAAAAGGGAACCTAATGATGGTAGAAGTGGAGTAATATGGCTTCAAGCCAAGAAATAGCAATCTCTGAAAGTGAGATGATGTGAAGAACAGGTTCTTACCTGGGGCCACCTCAAGGAACCAATCTTCCCTTCCTGCCCTTTAGCAGGTTCAGCCTGCCCTGAGGGCAGAGCTGGTGTGGCACATGGTGCAGAGGATCAAACCACGGTCCCCTGTACCTGCCTAAGCATGCCTAAGAAGGAACTTTTGACTGCTGAGCTATCTTGCTGGCCCCCCTGAAGGAATCATTCTGGCCCATACCTAGGTTTTAGCCCTGAAATCATCATTTCTGGATGATTTCAGCTTTCTGACCTCCAGAACACCAAGAAAACAAGTTTTGTTCTTAAGACATTACACATGTGATAGTTTCCTACCATGGGAGCTAGAAACTAATTTTAAAAAGTAAAACCCTGTTAACTCATACTATAATCAAGTTATGGTGGTTCTTTTTTTTTTTTTTTCCTGAGATTCTTGAGTGCAGGAAGTTTTGAATCTGCAACACTTAGAAATATGCCAGAAACAGAGCATATGTTCAGGGTTTTTTTTAAATCTTTAAAAAGAAAAGGCAGCACCAAGTGCTCACAGTAGTACTGTGATACTTTAAAAAGACAGAAAAATTTAAAATGGATCTGACGTTTTATTTTCAATTTTCTACAAAGGAAAGAAATCTTTAAAATAACTATTAACAGCTATAAAAATAACTCCATTTTAGTCACTT
This sequence comes from Octomys mimax, assembly GCA_002564305.1. Classification (NCBI taxonomy): domain Eukaryota; kingdom Metazoa; phylum Chordata; class Mammalia; order Rodentia; family Octodontidae; genus Octomys; species Octomys mimax. The sequence goes on from NDGM011242749.1 coordinate 11,394, forward strand.
TTTACACCAACATAAGCTGCAAATACTTTTAAGGTAAATTTACAAGTTTCTTTAGGTTACATGGTAAAATAACATTTATTAATTAATAATCTAAACCTACCTCATGCACCAGTCATCTCATATAGTCTTCTGTTATCTGTGAAGGGGTGGTCCAACTTGAGGTATTCTAATAAATAACATCTTCCATATTTCTGATCACTGTGCCTATTCTTAGAAATAGCCAGGAAGAGACTCATACAGTAGTTTCTAGGGCTCTCTAGAACAGAATCAATAGGAATTATGTGTATAATGTTGGAAGAGACTGATGAGGTGGGCTTGCCACACCAGATTGGGAAAGTCAATGTGACCATCTGCACACAGGTGAGCTGGAGGGTTCAGCAGATGCTCAGCCCAATGAGATGCACACCACAGAACAAGAAGGATCAGAAACAGAACATCAGTTCAAGGTCAAGGGAGGGAACCTCATTGGCAAGCTATCATCAGTAGGAATCTGAACTGGAGAGCTGAAGGTACCAATGACCAAAGGCAATGACATCAAGATGCATCCACTTATGCTCTTCAGAATGCAGAAACCTGATTATTTCTTCCCTTTTTGGAGCCTTCCTCAGCTGTCTGCTGGCTGACATGTCAGTCATTTGCACAGATACATCTAAACCTGAAGTTTACTGGTCTACTAGGCCTATCTTAACCCAGGGAACTAGTGAACCAGAAGTGGTTGTTGGGAAGATTGCAGCTGAAGAGCTTTACAAGCCTGGAAGTTCAAGTCTACATTCTTAAGCTTCACTAAAAGAGCAACTGTAGAGCAACTATACCTCTTCTCTTTAAAACAAAAACATTTAGATTCGGCTTCTGTACCTATTTGCTTATTTAGGATTTATCTAACTTGGGGGTGTTATGTTTGCATCTCAAATGTTCCCCCAATGTCTCATGGGCTCAGAGGTGTGTTATGGAAGGTAACTGAATCATGAAGGTACTGTGGTCATCAGCAGATTAATTCTTAGATGAACGTGCTGTTCAGAGCTAGGACCGGATTGGAAAGGGGAGGTCCTAAGGGACAGTGACATGGAAGTGTGTGTCCTTGTCCCCAGCTCCTCCTTTTGCTCTCTGCTTCCTGCTGCCTGTGTGGGGAGCAGCTTTCCTCCGCCATGTCAACCTGCCATGCCTTTCTGCATTGGAACCAGACGACCATGGAATGAATCCACTGAGACTGTGAACCAAAATAAACCTCAGCTCCTTCAAGTCAGGCGTTTTGTCTCAGTGATCAGAAAGTAACCAATACAGGGGAGATACAGGCTGAAGAATAAAGGAAAGAAAAAGAACTTGACTTCATTGGACATCTTTTCTCAAGTCCTATGTACTACAAAGCTATTTTATTTAGAGTTCATGGTTGAAATAACAAACACCCAAAACCTTGTGATTTAGCAAGACTGTATTTGGTGCTCATAGGAAATACAATGTAAATATTCTTAGTACTTATTTTTTCATGTGATAATTTAGAGACCTAGGATCAGCCAGACCTGACAGATTCTCAGTGAAATCATATGCATCTGGTTATTAGAGAAAGAGAGAATCGTACAAGAAACTTCAATAAGGCCAGAAGTGATACACAGAATTTCAACTGCTTTCTGGTGGCCAGAACTCTTTTATACAACTGCACACCTAACTGCAAGAATGCTGGAAAACATAATGTGGCTATATAACTAGGAAGGAGGGAAACAGTGGGTTAAATTTAATGAGCTTATGTAAAGCTCTTATGATCATCTCTATCAACTCTTCTTCCACTTCTGATAACTCTTTTCCTACTATTTTCTGTCCTCTCCTACCAACTCATTTCTTGTTCCTTTTATTTAGTAGACTCCAGTTATTTTGGCCTCCTTATTGGTCTTTAAACCTCCAGAGATACTATGGTTTGGATCTGGTTTGCCCACCAAAGATTCATGCATTTAGGACTTAGTCCCCTAGAATTGAAAGATGCTAGATTACCTATAGGAGGGGTCTCCTGGAAAGAGATTAGCTCATATGGTAAAACATACATGACCTCTCAATCTTAGACTCTCAGTCTCTAAAATCATGAGCTAAATGAGCATCCTTTATTTATAAAATACTCAGCCTTAGTACTTGTTATAACGAAACAAAACACTGAAAACAAGACATGGTCCTGCCTTTCAGGCTTTGCACAACCTGACCCTAGTATCTGCAATGCTGTTTTTCACCAGATATTCCCTGGGCTGCTTCCTAACTTCATTCTGGTATCTGTTCAAAATGCCTCTTCAGAGAGGACTTCACTGATGAACTTTGCCCCTCTTTAAAATAACAATCTGGCACTCTCTAGCCCCTCATCCCACTTTTCTTCATCTGTCACCCTCTGCCTCCTAGTTAATAAGATGGAAAGCATGATCTATCCACAATTTTTCTGGTAGGGAATTCTAGACACTCAGACAATAATGGTTCTTTATATCTTAACCTTCCTGTCAGCTATCATACTGAGAAAATATACACATGTGTAAGGATACATAAAGTCTAATTACAAAAATAATATATTTTTATAGATCAAAAGTATCACTGATAAAACTGCATTGTCCAAATATTATCATATTTTATATAAATCATATATATATATATATATGAAAGGTGAATGCAAAAAACTCTTATCTAAGTTAACAAAACACTTGATTTTCCCAATCTTCTAGTGGATAATTGTTTCAATTTGTCATTTCTAGGAATAACTTGTCTAATTATCCATTTACTATGGGGAATCTCCATGTTGCTCTGTAAGACATTAGTAGAAGTCGTGTTATAAAGCATATCAATATGAAGTGGATCTTTTTCCCTATAGTAATAAAGTTATAATTAGGCTTGGCTTCTATGATCAGGAATTTAACAACAAGATGATTCAGGGTTTAAGAATAAGCACTGCATCATAGAAACAAATACTGGAATTACTGTCGTAATGCAAAAGAAGATTATATTCTCAATTCTAGAAAATGAGGTAAATAAAATAATTACATAAACTGTTCAAGTATTCTCAATCTACTACAATGCACAAATGTAACACTTAACCAGTTATAACAATCATAACTGCAGTATATAACGCATGACTTATTTAAATCAAGTAACCCTCTGAAGTATCTGTTCCATGAATTATATGAATAACACTGTTTGCATTTCAATTCAGAAAAAAGTTAGGGTCCATCTGTTGAGCTTCCCAGCTCAAAGAGCTGGCTCGGTCACATCCCCACTGCCTCCATGAAGTGTGTGTTCAAGGATGACTACTCACTGGAACATGGAAGCATAGAATCCACAAAAATCCGAGTGAAAATCTCCTGGAAGAGAAAGTAGGAGGAACTCTTGAAGACATAGGGGTAGGCAAAGAGTTGAT